>JAVQJG010262475.1:0-13089 GCA_036024015.1 Craterocephalus amniculus
TCCACATCACAGAGTGCTGAAGCTGTGTGTGTGTGTGTGTGTGTGTGTGTGTGTGTGTGGGTGTGTGTGTGTGTGTGTGTGTGTGTGTGTGTGTTTGTGTGTGTGTGTGTTAGTGGGTGGGTGAGGTGGGGGCTCCTCAGTCTGAACTGTTGTGGGATTGAAGAAGGCATTAGTTGGAGGATTTTTCCAGGCTTTCTGTCTTGATTATTCCACGGATAAAATCAGCGAGTGACTCTGGCCGCGTTTACATGAGAGTTTAAATCCCTTTAATCTGGAATAACCGTTAAGTGTGATTCTGGTTGTTCGTCTCATTATGTATATATGGACAACTTGTGAAGAACAACAACAACTCAAACTCAGGTTCTCCAAAAGTTCTGTAGTGAATCTTTAAAGTTTGTAGTTGGATCCAGTTAAGTGTAGGAATTTATTTGTGTATATGTATATATATAATATATATAATCATTAGAAACTGAAGTGAGTTTGAGTTGTTGTTGTTCTAACAAATATGAATCACTGCGAGGCCTTGAGCAAGGCCCTTAACCCCTCCCCAGGTGCCCAAACATGGCGGCGTGTAGGCGGTCAAATGCAGAGCTGCATTTCCCAATGGGGATTAATAAAGTATTTTTAAAAATGTTGATGAAAACAACTCATGTTAAGAAAATCACCACTTGTGCTGGGTGATAATGTCTCTTTAGGAACATTTTTACATTTGCATTGACTAAACATTTTCACCCTTAACCTTATATGTTAAATCTTCAAAGTAAATATAACTTTTTTAGAGTGTTTTGGTATGTATCACGGGAGGAAAAGAGTTTACAATCACATTGAAATTGTCATGTGTACCTTTAAAACCTATTTTAAAAGTTTGAATGCAAGAAAATGTATGCCGAAAGCATTTGCTGGTAAAATTTCATGACAAATTAATCACATTTTAAAAAGTTTTTACATTTTATCGACACTTTTTTCTTTGAATTGATGGACAGACACAATAGAAACTTTAAAAATAACCATAATTTTAAATGGTCACATGTTTAAAGTATGTAATCTGTAACCTAATTATCTTAAAGTCATTGTTAAATGGATCAAATCATCTTCTAATCCATAATTTTCCCATGAAAACAAAACAAAAAATTCAAAGAAACATTTCAAACAAAACAAAAATAAGTCATACCTTGTACCGGTGTGTTTTGTCCAGAACCAGTTTTGTCATAAATCATGAAAACTCATGGAAATGTGTGTTTGCATGAGAGGGAAAGAGTGTTTTTTCTTCCCAGGGCTGACTCATCCGCCTCCCCGTGTTTACTCATTTAGGCCAGCGGAGTTCTCTGGAAAATATGCGTCGTTATAACTGTCTCTTTGTGAAGCACCAGCCCTCTGTAATATTTCCCACCTAGGTGAGTGTGTGCCGATGCCGGAGCAGAGGCTGCGCCGGTTAACCCTCAGCTCGCTGGCCAGCCGCAGTGTGTGTGTGCGTGGACGGAAAAGCTTGTGGGAAACCTCCAGTGGCTTTTTCAAGCAAACTTCATATTACAGGGCAGACGTTCGCTCACCGTGTGGGATGGAGACGCTCCTCGTGCCCCTTCTGCCTGGATGTTTTGCATTGTTGTGTGTTTTAATACTGGGGCAAAAACACACACACAGCTGAACTTCAAGTCAAGTTTTTACTTCCTGCTGCCACAAACAACTCATCTCTGCCTTCCCCTACGGAGCCATCGCAAAACAAAATCTTAATTTGAGGGAATGAAGCGGCTTCCTGTCGAGCATCTGTGTTTGATGGAGGGGTGGGGGGTATGTTCTGTATGCAGCTGCTTTTTAACACTTTCTGTGTCTCAGTCCTCTAAAATAAAAAGGAGGCCGCTGAATGATGCGGGATGCAAAGGTGTGAGAGAACCCCTTCACATTTACGGCCTCTCTGGGACTGGAGGAAGTGGTGCAGTAAACCGGAGTCGCGCTCCAAAGCCCGCGCTCAATTCCAAGTACATCACAGAGAGTGAAGTCGGAGGTGACGGAAACTGAGAGGACTCATGGTCAGAGCATGAAGGGCGTTGTTTATCTGCACCAGGAATTCCAACTCGACTTTACCACGGCAGCCTTTCAGACACAAACGTCACAGAAAACGCTTTAGAAGCTAAACAATACCGCTAATAAAAGCTAATGGCTAACAGCAGGACTGAGATTTAGATGAAAACAAATGAGTTAAACAGTTGTTAGGTTTGTCAAACAAGTAGGTTTTAAGATTTGGATTAAAAACAGCATTTCATATCCAAACTGGAAGCTGACCCGTACCCCATCTTTTTATCTTTTTATCAGTCTGAGCAGCATGAATAACCATATTTGTCTTTCTAATGTTGCACTAGATTGGATGTAAAACCGATCTGATTCAAAGCATCCTCAGTAGAAACGTTCATGTCGCATTTCAGACGACTTTTACGTCATCAAAATGAGACTGACATCTAAAATCTGTGCCAGGCTGTGAGGTCATGTCTTCGTCTGTGCATGCAGGCTCATGGTTGTGTAAAGTTCACACTGCAGTGTGATGGAGGTCGAATTTATATTATTACAATATGAACAAACGTGCAACAAAACAGGATTACTGCAAAAAAAATCGGATTTAGGCATGAAAACCTGCAGAGTGAACCAAACCTCCAAATCTTATCAAGTGCAATATTCTAATAGTCAAAATATCTGATCATACTTAATATAAGATACAATCATCTAAAGAGGAACATTTCAGTCAGATACAGGAACTTGTTTTTAGGCAATAGGGGCGAAATATGACTTTTGAGCACCAAGAAACTATCAAATTTAGCCAAGAGCAAGTTTTTCCGGCTTACTTAAAGATATTGTAAAGCTTGAATATGTTGTCTTATTCCAAGGAATCTTAATTGTTCCATTGGTAGAGTTTTTTTTGTTTATTTCAAAGAAAAATACCCCGTTTTAATTTTTGTAAAACTTATTTTTGGAGTGGCCTTTTTTCCAGTGTGGAAGAGGAACATTTCAGCGCTCTGAGTGAAGATCTCTGTTTGGGTGACATGTAACAACAAAATTAAACGACACTTTGCCATTAAAGGCTTTGATTGTTATGAAAGAATTTTAAATCGCACTCAAAATTTAACAGAAGCCGGCGACGGAAGGTTCAAACCGGAAAACATCAGCAGTCCAGCAGCAGTGTTGTAGGGACACCAAGCTAAACCTGAATCATTACAGCAGTCAAGATTTTCAGTGTCATTTTGGGACCTGATGCTTTGGAAAAAAAGCTGCTCAATGTGTGAATAAAATAAGTCTTGGTCAAAAGTTACTCCAAAGTTTCTTAATATTGGTCTTGGGGCTTTCTGTTTTCACACAAATCTGTCCAGTAACGAGCTACAGGAGAGGCAGCGAGATATCTGAAACATTACACCACACACGACTCGCTCCACATCACTTCCTGTCTTTAGTTCGCTGGATGGTCCCTTTGCTTTTACACTGCAAGCGAACTGGATTTACTGCAGGTGAACCCTGACTAGCCTGGTCCCGCCCACAAAATTTCACGAGCTCCATATAGTCTGGTCATGTGGGCTATTCAACGGATTCTCAATCTCCCGAGAAATGGGGAGCCAATCAATTTTGAGCTGATCCAATCTAACAGGTAGCCCCGCTGGCTACACCTATGTCAGAGGAAAGAGTGCTGTGATTGGTTTAAGTGGTAATTAATTTAATCTTCGACCAATCGCGAACAGCTGCATTTGAAGGAGGCGGGTCATCCATCACTTCTGAGAAACGGTCGTCCTCAAGCTCTCTGCCAGACCAACGTTCACACTGAAGTCGTGTTAGCCAGGCTACCAAGACTCCTGGTTTTCCAGCAGACCAGAGTTCCTGTTCTATCCATGGAAACAGAGCAGGGTTTGTTTTAACTGGACCAAACATTGCCAGTGTGAATGCAGCCTGAGGCTCTTTGGAACAAACCTGGTTGCCTCAGTTTTATCTGAATTTTAAAGCAGAAGATGAAAGGATGTCCACAGACTGACGTCTTCTAACTTGAAGCTTCAGTACCTGCCTGGTTTGCTCAGGATTCCTGGACGAATAATCGGGATAACCGTGGAGATTTGGGTTATACTGATGATGAAGTTGTCCAGAGTACCAAGAACAGAACCATAAGGAAGAACATGACTAACTTTATAATGATTACAGGACAAATCTCCTGCAGCAACCTGGCAGAAACACTGGGTATTGGGTGATTTTTCATTAAATGAGCTTATTAAATAAAATAAAAAAATAAATACATTAATGTAATTTTGTGTACTGATTAAGTTGACTGGTAGATTATTACAAACAAACATAAATAGGCAGCATTTAAATGTTTTAGGTGTAACTTAAGTGCTGAACATGCCATAAAATGTTCTTTATTAAGAGTATTTCACCACACGCTTTGTTCATGATCGTTCTTTTTCATTTATATATGTGTAAACATATCTGCCTAAACCATCTGTACTTAATTTACCGTAGAATCCCAAAAAAATGTTTTAAAAATGTGGATCATTTTACTGTTATGTTGTTAACTTTCATTTCATGAAAATGGATTCCTATCATTGTTGTTTACAAAAGAGAAAAAAGCTATATTTTTCTCTTGCTTTTTCTTAGTGTGGACTTTAAATAGGTATTTAAATGATAGCTGATTAAAATGATTATGGGAATGATATTTCCTGATAATACTTATAATTTCTGAGGAGAAATAAAAAATGTCTTGCAGTAATTGTACAGACTTGATGTTATACTCAATTGATTTCATTTATTTGTTTTTTATATTTAATATCTTTTCATCATAGTTTTTATTGTATTCACTATTTATCATGAAGGAATATGGAACATAACTATGTAAATAAGCTATTCCAGTATATATCAATGTGTTCATGTTTTCCTTTTAAGAAAATTATAGCTTTTAAATTAGCAACTAATAATACTATACTTTTAATGTTCCTGGCTTATTTTCCTTTTTATGACACACTTAAGAAAGTATTATTATTATTATTATTTTTCAAAAAACTGAATAATAAGAAGATTCATCCCAAACAGGTGACAATATCACAATCATATGATAATAGTATTTTATTGTGCATTGTTTTTTAAACAAAAGCATTAAAGAAAAAAAGACTGAAACTGCTGCACAGATGTTTCTAGATGATGCCTGACCCTAAACATGTATTCATATACATTACCTCCAGATTTCAGTCTGTTAATTATGGTCCCCTGTCTGACTCTTTGACCGTTTTTTAACATAATAATCGTGCAGAATTGCATGTATTACATGCAATTTTGCTATAAACTATAAGAATTTTACAGTTAGCAAATAAAATCTTTGGCATGGATCTTTTTGTCATTTTGGAAGACATATTCATCTCCACCTTCCTCCATTCGGCTGCAGTGACCTTAGACCACGTCAGGTCTTGGTTATAAAACACATCTTTACCAAGTTTTTCCCATGTTCCCATGGCGATGCTTTCCACCAGTGTGACATTATCCGGATATGAAAACCACTTCCATCTAAAACCGAGCCTTTATGGGAAACTATGCATTCGAACTGATGCAGCAGATTCCTGATCATTTTTCAGAAGAACTGGAGTTCTGACGTGTTCTAGATGCTCTGGAGCGATGACATACGAGATCACGAATCCCAAACCTTCACTCTGAACTTTCTGCAGAAGTTTTCCTTTTCAGTAAATCTCTGGATCATCGGCAGGTGTGCGAACGTGTCAGCAAATCTTCTGGAGCAACGTGCACGAGGCTGTGACCTGAAAGCTGCTCCCTGTACCAGAAATACGTACAGATATGTGCAGCACACAGAGCGCTTTATTTCATTTATCCAGCATCCACTGCCTTCCTGTTACTTTGAGTCGGGAAACAAACCTCCAGCCGAAAGTCTTGTGAGAAGAGTTAAAGTCCAGATCAAATGGTTCAGACTTCCCCCTGAAATCTCTGCTGTGCAGGAGTCAGAACAGCCTATGTGAAGGTTTAAGCCTGAGAACAGGTTGAGTGTTCTGTACATAAATCTGAAAACTGCTTTATTCTATAATTTTTGAGCATGTGGGACATTTAGACTATAAAATGTTTGCATGTTGGCTCTGTAACCCATGATCAGGGCAGTGCAGCATATTCTAACTGTAATGATCTATTTTTAAAACAACCCTGAACCATGATGGGTGAGAGAAAAACAGAAAAGCAAGTAATCTGCAGGAAAGGTTTTTGGAGGATTCAAACCAGCAATCCCCCGTTTGAAGGTCTGAGCGCGATGCCGTGTCATGATAAAGATCTGAGAAGGGAAAATGCCGCTATTGCACTTTTTTTTTCTTTTTACCTTTGTAGAGAAATTTATAAAAATATTTCTGGAGATATCACTGAAAACAGGAAGTGGTGTAATCTGTCAGTTATTATGGGTTCAAGACAAAGTCAAACATTACAAAAGCACAACTTAAGGGACCCCAGTATGTTGATAATATCCAGTCTGTTTGCTTTGGACAGGAAGCCAAATGGTTGTCATGGCGACAGGACGAGGAACCGAGGATGCACAGTGGACTAAAATTAACTTTAAGCAGAATGAAGGTTTACATGATAGAGGAGGAGAGAGGAATTATCTGATTTGGAATTAAAAGTGGAATAAACTAGCTACTTAATTCATAATTAAGTTTAATTCCGAATTAACATTGTCGTTCAGAATTAACTGTTTACATGCTCATTTTTCATCTGTTTAAGGCAGAATCAACTTTAATTCTGATTTAAAGAGGAATCAAAACTCTCATGTAAACGTGGCCACTGGAAGGAAAGTTGTGAAGTGCAATGTTTCAGCCTCAGGTTGCTGAGCAACGACGGCTGCAGGAATGTACAAAGTGAAGGTCGCTGTGCCAAAACAAGTCAGAAACGCTAAGAAAGTTACATGGTGCTACTTTAAATTAAATATAAATTTATCATCATTTATGGTAAAGCTTTACTGTGTCCACATATGTCCAATCATGCAGAAAATGTGTCAATTTTGTCTTCTTTACAAACATTTTGGCCCTTTGCTTCCTCTTCAGGCCTCTAAAAACTCGCCACAGAGCCCTGATCTCTACAACCAGAAGGCCTATTTTTATTCTTCGGTAAAGGATAAGTTAAGAAATGTAAAATAACCCAGACTTGCCTAAAAAAAACACACTTTAAGGATGAATATGAATATTTTTAAATGATGCAACTCCATTAAATCAAGGATATTATCTCTGCAAAGACCAACTCAGTCAAAATGAAAGTTCAGGTCAAGTCTTCAAAAAGGCCCTTATCTCACAGTTTGGCAATTGGAAGGCCTTCAGGTTTTAAAAATTGAACAAGAAGCAGCAAATAAATGAAAACATGACAACAACTCGGATCTGCTGTTCTAATATCAGATACATATTTCTGCTTGACATGAAGTGGAACTGATAAGCAGGTAAAAGGTGAAAAGAAAAGAAGCCAAATTGTACTTTAGATCACTTCATTTCCATCACTGGGAAACTCTGAAGTTAAAAATGTGCATCATATCAACGCATCTCACTGTGGTTTCCACTTCCTGTCATGAAATCTCGGCAGTAAATGGAGGTGGATTCATAAGGTTTGCTGTTAAATCAAATCAGACAGCGATTAAAACAACTGCAGTATTTAATGTCAGAGTCTGAGGGAGGGGTGCAGGCCTATTATGTAAATCCAGACAGCACTTGAGGGCAGTCCACACTTTGTCACAACAGGAGCAGAGAGCCTTTCCTAATGGCCCCTTACTCAGTTAAAACAAATCCTCTCTCATGTGGATTTGAGGCAACAAAAGATTAGCACAATTTGCAAATATACAACTGAGTTCAAAGGCAGGCTCTCTGCGCTGCTTCCCCTCTTTTGTCTGAACTCAGATTTCAGCACAGAGGCCTCAGCTGCAGCAGACTGACGCAGAAGGTAAACCATCAAACTGCTTGTTCCAAACTTCACCAGGAACAATAAAAACATTTTTATTTGTGAGATTTTTAAGAGGAATTTCGGTCCTTTGTAATCATTACTTTTAAGACTAATTTAAATCTGTAAATCCTGCAGGATATGTGAAGTTATGGCCTCAGTGGGGCGGAGTTTGAAGAGGGTGAAGACGATCAGAAAAACGAGGTGTGCGCGCACAAACCACGCCCCCCCCCCCCTTCATGAAGTCCCTCGGGGGCCCTTAAATGAAGAGGCCTCGAGGATTAGGAGCCTGTATGCGCGCGGGCCTGTGTCACAACCGGTGAGCCTCAACCTGTGCCCGTGTTGGATTTTTGGCTCTTGTCTCGTTAACGTTTGGAAATATGACTTCTTCAAACCCGGACCAGCGCCTGGAGCATCTCCTGAGCGCCGTGGAAAACGAGTTTCAGAAGGGCAGCGAGAAGGGAGACGTGTCCGAGAGGGATATTAAGCTGACGCTGGAAGATGCGGAGCTGTGGAACAAGTTTAAAGAGTTAACCAACGAGATGATCGTCACCAAGACTGGGAGGTAGGTCCAGACCTGGAGGCCGCCCGGTGCCCTTTGCGCGCAGGTCGGACACATTTTACGCACCAGATTTCCAGCCAAAACGCTGCAGATTTGTGTGTAAATATAATTAATACGAAGCTGATTTATATACCTTTTTCTCTAACATTAACATGACTCACATAAAAAATGAAATGTTAGAGAAAAGTAGCCCGCGAGGCCTTCGGGGGCCTTGAAAGGGTTTTAAAAAAACAGGAGGCAGGTTTATTTGAGCCTTAGTCAATTTTTTCCACTATGAAATATAATAAAATAAATCAATAAATAAATTCAAGCGTTTTATAATCTGATCAGATACATTCACGCATACCTGATCCGTCTTTTGCAGGAGGATGTTTCCCGTCCTCAGGGCCAGCGTCTCCGGCCTGGACCCGAACGCCATGTACTCGGTGCTGCTGGATTTCGTAGCCGCGGACAACAACCGCTGGAAATACGTGAACGGGGAGTGGGTGCCCGGCGGCAAACCGGAGCCGCAGAGCCCCAGCTGCGTCTACATCCACCCGGACTCCCCGAACTTCGGCGCGCACTGGATGAAAGCGCCCGTCTCCTTCAGCAAAGTCAAGCTGTCCAACAAACTGAACGGCGGCGGACAGGTGAGGAGAAATAAACCAGTCTTCCTTTTATACTGTAACTTTAAATCTTTAACCTAAAGCTTTAATTTAAATTATATCCTTGCTTTTATGCACAAGAAAAAGTAATTTATTAACAGCAATTTTAACTTGATGTCAATGGATTTTACCACTTCATGCAACAAAAAAGCTTCTGCAAAGTACTAACTGGGATATTCCAATAGATTATGCTCAACTCGCTGCACAAATACGAGCCGAGGATACACATTGTGAAGGTGGGGGGCATCCAGAAGATGATCAGCAGCCAGTCTTTCCCCGAAACTCAGTTCATTGCTGTCACCGCTTACCAGAACGAAGAGGTTAGTAGTACAACAACACATCCTCTCATGAGGGACTGAATGGTTAGCTAACAATTGCATCCTTCACACAGATCACAGCTCTGAAGATAAAGCACAATCCTTTTGCCAAAGCCTTCCTGGATGCCAAAGAAAGGTACGGAAATGAACCTCCAGTTCTTCTTAAAGCCAAGTTTACTCTGTATTACAGCAGCTCATGGTGTTTTTGTTGTTTTCTATGCAGAAGTGACCATAAAGAAGTTCCTGACCACGGTGCAGACAGCCAACAGTCCGGCTATTCTCAGCGTGAGTCCCATGCTGCTTCCTAACTTAATAAGATGAGAGGCGTTTAGGTGAATGCCTGTTAGGATCTGTAACTTTACCACCGACAGCTCTGATGTGCGTCTTTCTCTCCTCAGTGGGAGGCTGGTTCCTCCCTGGCCAGAGTCCCATCTGCCCCAGCAGCAGCCCGCCACAGTTCAGCGGTTCAGCAGGCCACTCGTCTGGATCCTACTGCGAGCGCTACTCCAGCCTGAGGAGCCACCGAGCGGCTCCGTACCCCAGCCACTACCCCCACCGCTCCTCCAGCACCAGTAAGAACCGCCCGCCCCCACTGTGTTTTATGTAAAGATGCTGTTTGTTATAACTGGGAGTGCTGGTGTTAATTTATTGTCTTTGCCTCATTTCCAGACAACTACATGGACAACGCCTCGGGAGCGCTGCCCTCTCATGACAGCTGGTCCTCCCTGCAGATCCCGAACTCCACAGGCATGGGCACTCTGTCCCACTCCACCAACTCAACATCCAATTCTAGGTGAGCCTTTAGTAGGATATATAATAAGATCACATCCCAGGCCTCAGTTTTGCAGTCATGAGGTGTTTCTTTTTATTTTAGGGGTCAATAGTGATCATCTTTCTTAATGGCCCCTAAAAACCCATCTGAGGTGTAAAATGTTCACAGTTTCAGATATGGTTTGGTAAATTTAGATTATCCAGAAAAATGCATTTCTGTAACTGAACTTCAAAGATTAAATGTACACATATAGACAAATAGTCTGCAAATAAATATATATTACAGCTTTTATTTGTATATATTTTGCTGATTAGGATTTGCAGCTTCAGAAAAACTTAAATTAAAAAACTTGAGTATTGCTTGAAATCAATGAAAACTGGATTTTAAAAACAAAAATGGCCTCTTCAACAAAACTTGGTTTTACTTTTTATGTTGAAGTGCCTGAATAAAACAATTTTTCCAGCACATTCAAATTTTCCCAGTAGTACCTGTATTCCCACCAACCCATGTCTCTGTCTCGCCCACAGCCAGTACCCCAGCCTCTGGTCGGTAGCCGGCACCACGCTGACCCCTTCAGGCTCCGCCTCGGGCTCCATACCCGGAGGACTGACCTCTCAGTTCCTGAGGGGCTCCTCCTACACGGGCCTGACCTCCTCGCTACCCGTCTCCTCGCCGTCCTCCATGTACGACCCCAGCCTGAGCGAAGTCGGGGTCGGTGACGCCCAGTTCGAGAGCTCCATCGCCCGACTGACAGCGACCTGGACGCCAGTCGCTCAGAGTTACTGAAGCTTTGACTCATTCGTCTGCGGGACACCGGAGACACCCGGAGCAGTGTTAAAGACTGAAATACAGACATTCTGAGGTTAAGATCATTGAAGTGAGTCTTAAAAAAGACGCGCTGAACCCAGCTGACGAGCAAAGACAGTCCATCTAAGTTTCACTTTTAAACCGAAGCACACATTGAGATTGAGTTAAATCATAATTAAATAAGAGTTATTTGTAAATAAAGTGCAATCTGCAGCATATCTGGGTTTCACGTCCTCAACCTGAGTTTTAATTGTTCATTTTTTGCTGAATGGTCAGAATGATTTGCTCTTAAAAAGTCTTGCATGGTCCCATTTATGTCTTCATTCAGGTGAAAAACTGCTAATTTTTGCTTTAATTTTATCTGACAAAATGAAAAAACAAAGAAAAAAACTTCTGCTAACATAAATGTGTAAACGTATGTATAAAAGTAACTTAATGTCCTGTTTTCTGGTTGTTTTTGCCCAAAATATAAATGTGCCTTTTGTGATTGCAATATAAATGTTGATAGCTGCAAAGTGCCTTCTGCTTCCTGGCCGGGTTTCCCTGCCTGTTCAGATACCTGTACATAAACTATCTATTTGTATTTGAACTTGCTGTAAGTTTTATTTATGTCATTTAATAATAAATTAAAAAATATTTCTTTCTCAGTTATGAGTTATGTTGTTTTTTTCCAGATATTTGGAAGTATAAAGTGCTGTAAGAATACGGTTATTGCGGTTAAATTAAGCAGATGAGCTCCAAAGGTCACGCAGCACACACCTTTTCTAATTTTAAATCCTGAGGTTTCGTCTGAGGGTGCAACTTTTACTTTCCCCTAATGCACCAAACCTCGGCCATCAAACTTTTGGCCTCGCTATAACGAGCTTTCTTTAAATAAAGCCGCAGCACGACCTCGCTAAGTGGCCCGGCTTCTCTGACGTGGCCGAAATGAGGACGTGATGGGGAAGTGTCCAGTTTCAGAGATCCCTCAGGGGGCATTTCGCCTTCGCTGGCACCCTTTTGTTACAATCTGCGTTGTGGTGCGACACACGGCTAACACGCTGAGATCTGTATGCGAGGAAAGCCAAAGAATATGGACCCAAAATGTGAACACCTGAGGTTTAATTGAATGGAATAAGATATATCTATTATCTGTCTAAGCCTTTTTTTAAAATCCCAAAACAACTTGAGCTGCTTCAATGTCTGACTCAAGTTTGATGTAAAATCGGGTAGAAATTGGGTAGATGTTTGTGAAAAGGTGTAATTATAAAAAATTCTGATAAAAATTTAGCTTTAGTTTGCAGGTTATTGATTTATTCAGCTCATACCTGAGCCCGGAGGCTTGGCTGATGTCAGCGGTGTGATATGTGTGTGTGTCAGGCCGACAGAGGTTTCGGCCCCAGAGCAGTGATGGAGTGGTCCTCACCGAGGTGCAAATGAAGGCTGGAGGGTCGGGGGGCCACGAGCAAACAGCAATGAAGCATCAATGTGACCTGCAGCTGGCGGGGCCTCTTACAGTGGAGCAAAGGTGCAGTCATGAAATGCTGACATGTCCGTGTGTTTCACTTTGCTGCCTCCATAACGATGCGGTTTATCTACGTTAGCTTTGACACAGTACAGTCGCTAATTTTATTATCCACGTGATGATGACGGTCATCGGCTCTGTTCACCACCGTCTGTGGCATCGACAGAAAAAAACTTGTGGCAATATTTATGGGTTATTGTAATATTGAGATGAAGTTAGTCATAACCGAGATGAATGGATTTGTCTTAATAACCAGTTTAAGTAGAAAACAACAAACGTCATGTAGTGTAGGGGTTTGAAATTTTCACACCTACAGAACCTGTAATCAGTGTTATCTTGCTAATATCAATTCAAATCATTTATCATTAATACATGACTATATGTGTTTAAGTGTGTGAGCACCATCCACTTCAGTATCAATGTTTGCAACAATAACTTCAAACTGTCATGGTTCTGGCTGTTCTTCCTGTTTTCAGGTGGGGCGGAGCAGGTTGCTGAGGAGCTCAGGGCGGAGACTGGAGCAATTATCAGTCACAGCTGCAGCTCGTTGTCTCTGCTAC
>JAVQJG010262508.1:0-35313 GCA_036024015.1 Craterocephalus amniculus
TTTTTCTAAAAACTTAAATCATCAAAACCAATAAAAAACAACCAGCCCCCCCCCCCCCGACAGACTCAACTATTGACTGCATGTTTCTAACAAGCATTATGAACATGACATAACTGACCAAACACAATTTTTCTCGCTTTTTGCGAAAGGTTTAGATACTTTCTCTAAATGTATTAATCTACTATCCACTGTTACTCGAACCCGAGTGTTTGAAAAGGTAGCCTTGAGAGCGGAGCACAAGCTTGAACTTGAGCTAAAACAGAAATGTTTGCAGAAATATCAGCTTCCTGTTGCAGTTTGCTGAAAGTTCTGCCTTATTTTGAAGGTCGCCGTCTCCCGGAAACAGGAAGCTACTACCTACTAGCATAAGTTGTGGTTAAAAAGCTAAAAAAAAAAGCTAACTTAGATAAGAACACTTTTCTTTGCATAAATTTGAGCAATTTATTTACGTGTGGTGTCTATAGAGGTTTTCACAACCTAATACCGAAAAGTCACAACTCTTCAAGGTACTTGCTCACGGTGTTACGCTCAGAGGTGAATCCTTATAAGCTTAGCTTGATAACAGGCCAGGCTAACGCTAAGTCGTGTTTTTGTGGCTAACGTCGAGCAGGTAGCTAAGCTATTTTTTCCCCCTCCCCCCCTCAAAAGTTAGGCTGCACTTGCGACACAAAATCGTGATTTAATTTTATTTTTCTAACAAGGAGTCAACAAATTTTTTGATTTTCCCAGATATGGCTGCAGACTGGTTGGGTAGTTTGGTATCTATTAACTGTGGACCAACGCTGGGAGTGTATCAAGGAGAGGTGTCCTCTGTGGATCAGTCAAGCCAAACCATCTCCCTAAAACAGCCTTTCCATAACGGAGTCAAGTGTCCCGTTCCCGAGGTTACATTCAGGTAAAACCAGGCTGTAAATGCCCTGCCGTTCATATTTGGTAGGTCAAGATTGGCTTTTTGTTTAAGATCTTTTATGGCTTTTCTCTGCAGTGCCATCGATATAAAAGACCTAAAGATTTTAAATATCAGAAATGGCAATGCCAGGACAAACTCAAATGCTTCAATGGTAAGCAGCGCGCCAGTTGCAGTCCCAAGGAATGACCCCAGATCTGTGGAGAAACTAAACTCTCCACAACAGTGCTCCAAAAGCTATGGAGAGCGTCACCTGGATGCAATGGGTCAGCCTAAAGGATTTCGCAGAAGACACAATTCCTGTAAGTATTAAGATATTTAGATTACTCAGAATAAAAATTTAAATAAATGTGGGGGTGTGTGTATATATTTAAGACTGGTGGGACATGTTTACCTATTGATCTTGTTGTTTCAGGGTCATCTAGTAGTCGAGGGCCAAACCAAGTGACACCAAAAAAGAATGGAGTGAAGAACGGCCAACTGAAGCAAAGAGATGATGAGTGTTTTGGAGATGGCGTGGATGATGGCCTGGATACAGACTTTGATTTTGAAGGAAACCTAGCACTTTTTGACAAAGCAGCTGTTTTCTCAGAGATAGACACATCAGAGCGGCGCAATGGTGCAAGGTCACGTGGGACGCCTCAAGACCAGACACCCTCACGGTACCGCCATGATGAGAACATTCTGGAAGCCAAACCTATTGTGTACAGGCAGATTATTGTACCACAGCCTGGGGCCAAAGAATACTGCACTGGTAAGGGTTTCCCATTGTAGTGAGTAAACATTGTGTAGACATTTGTGAATAAATACAGTAGATTGGATTATACTTATTGCTTTTTTTTCTTTCCTCTACAAAGACTCGGGACTTGTTGTGCCGAGTATATCCTATGAACTGCACAAGCGTCTGTTGTCTGTTGCTGAGCGTTATGGTCTCAGCCTGGAGCGAAGACTTGAGATGACTGGAGTGTGTGCCAGTCAGATGGCACTTACATTGTTAGGAGGTCCTAACAGGTAAGCATGTGCACATGGTGTAAGGACACGTTTGTAACGTTTTATGTGCATTACTTATTTAGATTTAACAAATGTATTCCCCTCACCTGCCCACAAAACCTCAGATGTCTTAATACTTACGATACCTTGCAAAAGCCACTTTTATATGCTGAAGATCTGCAATTCTTAAATTTTCCCTCTAATTTGAAAAGGACTACCCTCCATTTAAGGCTGAGAGTCTACTCTTGTGTTTCTCCTGTGGAATTTTGAAATGCATTTATAATCTTCATGCATTTTTATTAAAAAGAACTGTAGCAAAACTCTGTATGTGGCAAGTAAAAAATCGAACTTATTTTTAAATCATATTTCTTCCAGATTCACACCCAAAAACCTACACCAGCATCCCACAGTGGCACTACTTTGTGGTCCTCACGTTCAGGGAGCTCAGGGCATCAGCTGTGGGCGTCACCTGGCTAATCATGAAGTGGAGGTCATATTGTTTCTGCCAAATTTCGTCAAGATGCTCGACGCTGTTACTAGTGAGCTCACACTTTTCAACAAGACTAGTGGGAAGCAGGTGTCCAGCATCAAAGGTGCGCTTCCTTTATGACCTCTTTTACTTTTGTTTTTTATGTTTGTGCAGTTTTCAAGATGATCACTCGGTTCCTTGAAATATTCATTCATTGCTTTTCTCTGACTTCACAGACCTTCCAGACACCCCAGTGGATCTAATCATAAACTGTCTAGACTGCCATGAAAACACATTCCTCATGGATCAGCCTTGGTACCGTGCAGCTGCTGACTGGGCTAACCAGAACAGAGCGCCAGTACTGAGCTTGGATCCCCCTGTAAGTGGACAGGGACATGCTGTTGAGGCCAAGTGGTCCCTCTCGCTTTGCCTCCCGCTTCCTCTGGGGGAGGGGGCAGGCAGGGTTTACCTGTGTGACATAGGTATTCCTCGGCATGTTTTCCAGGAAGTGGGAATCAAGTACCATTCTCCCTTTGGCTGCAAATTTGTCATCCCCTTACATTCTGAGTAGTATGAGATTAAAGCTTTCGCCCTTCTTGACCATTTGGGTTTTGGCGCCTTATATTCCAGAGTCTTAGCTGATATTCAGTTCAGCTGGGAGGTTTCTAGTTTGACATTTGAACTGGGGTTTTCCCTCATACTGAAGGAATACTGTTGCATACATTAGTTCTACAGGCATTAACATGTGGAAGGATGAAAAAAAACTTTCAAGTCGTTACTTAGAACAATATCTGAAGCTGTAGACAATAGTTATAGTTTAAGATGGGTAAGTGCTCCTAAGGTGTCAAAAATGGTGGAACCTCATGTTTTAAAATGAATAGGACAATCTGTGACTTTGAACAGGAAAAATATCTTTGTATTGTCTGGCCCTGAGCTATCAGTTAAATATGTATGAATCCATCATAGAAATGAAGATCTGAGAGCAGAAATTCATCATTCGCTGTTTTGTTTTTTTTTAACTTACGAGGTTCAATTCATGTATCCCCATGATAAAGATTTTGTTACTGTATCTGCATCAGCCATCATGGGTCTGCTTTGACTCTCTGATGCAGAGTTATATTTTTGGACTGTAGGGATTCAGAACGCTCATGATCCAGGAAAGCAAGTATTTTTACTCGATGTAATTCAAACTGTGTTAAAGCCATTATCTGCACATTCATTTGTCATTTGTGGTTTGAAAGTTTTTGTTTAAAAAAAGATAGAAGCGGAGTTTACTTTTCTGGTATTTCTTTTTTTCATGGAAACACAGGAGCTCCTTATTTTGGCGTTGTAAAGACACCGTTTTCTGTCCTAATACCTATGCACGGAAAGCACGAAATATGATCAATCCATACCTGAATATAAAAGTGGAACCTTTGCTGAAAGCTTAATATATTTCAAGTACACATGTGCTCTTGTCTGTTTAACTTGATTGAAGCTTCATCCTAGCAAACGCAGAGTTATTTATACAATGCTGTGTTTTCAAATAGCGATTGTTTAATGTGGCAGCTAATTTGTAGAATTCATGACAGCAGTTTTGTTTGTAGCAGGTAAATTGGGCTGTGATGACAGGTAATGTGACACAACACACAAATGCCAATGGAGTCTTGCCATTTACTGATTATTTGGGGAGAAATGTCTTTGCCTGCTTTATTTGAGTGCAGTGGCATTTGATAATCAGACACCAGTGTGCTTGAAACTTCCAGTTCAGCTGCAACTCATTGGTCTGTCTGACTGCCACGTGTATAATATAAATGTTTGTTTTGATTTTTAGACTTTTTTCCTGCAGTTCCATATACAGTACATATTTTTGTTAATCTTTGTACCACAAAATATTGAAGTAGATTCTGAAACGTTGTAATCCATCACAGCAAACAGAAAGTGTTTGTCGTTGTTATATCAACTTCAGAGGCCTTCATCACATCAGATTACTGTGAGATGTTGCATACTTGCTGTAAATTTAATTACACCAGTGTTGCATGTTTCACAGTTTATATGTTTTGCATTGTACTGAATCCAATGGAAGACACACAAACACTAGACAAAGTCCAGCTAAAAGCGGTGTAAGACTTATTGTATGGCCTTAAAAACCACTGGCACAATCCTACAAGTGTTTAACTTTAATTCTAACCATAGGGGGTGTTAGGGTTTTTCCTTCTTTAATGCAAAGTGTCAGCTGACTTATACAGTAAGATGAATGTTTTCATTGTAAAATTCAAGTGCATTTTAAATAGTTTGTTCTGATCTACATACCAGCTGCACTTAAAGCACTGAGTAGTTCATATGAATCTCTGAGGTTGGGTCACATACAGATTGATAGCCCTGAAACAATTCTGTATTCCTGTTTATATGTTCAGGCCTTTTCTGTATTTAAGGGTGTTAAACAGATATTTAACATTACACTAAAGACTGTGAAAACAACTCATGACGAGCTGCTTTTATTTTGCTTCCTTTTGAGGCTTCGACAGGTTTTGGGCGCAGCTCTCATAATTTCTTTTGATACTAAAATTCAAACGGCTGATTCTTTAATACCATGCTGATTTAAAATGTGTCCAGAACTGTGTTTTATAGGCCTGTATAATTGTGCTCACTAACATGTACTTAAATTTTGATTTCTGTGCCCTGTTTAAGGGCAGTCTACTTTAGAAGCCATGTTTAAGCAGGTTCGCTAGTCAAGATCGGAGATTCTGGTACTCTTTGGTTAATTATAATGTGTGTGGTATTGAGTCCACATTTGATCATCTGATAATGAAAACAAGCACTGAAACTTGTCTTTATGGAATTTATTTGAATATTTAGTTAAAGTGCACAATGGTTTTGTCCTTTCTCCAACATTCCTCTGGCCTGATGTGTAATGTCACATCTGTTGAGAAGGGTCGGGCCTGGAAGCTTCAGCCAGTGTTGCTGAATGTGAAAACATATTATGTTTATTTGTCTTTGGCCACTAGGAGGCAATGAAACAAACATTTTTGTGCTGTTATAGCAGCTTTTTGTATTCACGTTTTTCCCCCAACAAATGTCTTCTCTCTTCAAAATGTGAATAATTGGGGAGAACATGGGCTGGTTTTGAGTTTTGACAATAAACTACGTTTCTTAAAATAGCAGGCAAGACTTGGGACTGGTTTGACAAGTTTGCAAGTTTAAAAATTCCTGATCAGCTGTGGGTTTTAAGTGAGATCCCCTCCCAGTTCTGCATTAAATAGACAATGCAAGGTTGTGTCAGCACAGGATAGTTTTATTTTGAGCCTTGAGTTCACTGTCATGGCTCTTGTGCAAAAATGTGGTATGTCTGCAGATTAAAACAATAGAAATAAATACGCCAAACTGGTCTGTGTGAGTGTGGCTTTCCTGTAAACATTGCCTCATTGATGATCAAGTTCCTTCACCAACTAGACTGAAGCTTATTTTTAGCTGGACTACTATAACGCGCATGTGCGCTGCAAAAAGGTGGGGCAAAAAACTTGAATGTTTCTGACGGGGAAAACTAGTAAGAGCGCACCCAAATGAGTCTACCTCTTGAAGTTATTCGCTGGTTTTACACTGGCGGTTGTCTGAGTAATTTAACACCGATAATTGCTGTACTTTTTAAAGAAGAAGCGCCGTTGGGGACATTTGGGATAAAACTGCAGAAAAATTGACATTTTCAACTCGCTGCGTAAATAATGTGAACAGGAGGCGCACCAGCGATCGTCCTGTTTGATTTTTCTTTTGCACTGCTGAAAGTTTAAGATTATCCGAGACATATCTGACTCATTCCCCATCACGAAGTCGTTTTTCGCTTCTTAATCGCTTTCATATTTTTTCTTTTTTATGGCGTGAAAAGGAATTTACGTCCTGTTACTCAAATGAAACCGGACGTCTCAAAGTAGTTCAGTCACCTGTTGCTGCTTCACTCATTCGTTTTTGTTTTTCTGTCTGCAAAGCGGTGAGTTAAATATTTCTAAACTACAGCTTGTGGGTTTTTACGTGTGTGCATCTCAGATAATGGTGTCTTACATGATTCAGAATGCATTAAAGTAGCCTGCATACGATGTAGAGTTGATCCAGTCTAGATTTTATATAATATCAGATGAAAGTGCGCCACAGTTGCATACAAATATGTACTTTTTTTTTAAAGTTACGAGGCCCTATTAACATCCTCCTTCAAACTTCTGCCACACTTCCTCTGACTTCCTGGGGAGAAGCGGCTGCATGATGCAGCTCCCCACTTTCCTTTTTCATTTTACTTCAGATATTACATATAAAATAATGTTCTGCTTTGTAAGCACCCAACACGGTTTTAATAGACACTTTTTGTTTGTTTATGGTAGCATTCAGAAATGCGTGCTAGTTCTCGGGATATTGCAAACTTGTAATGTTTAATAGACTATGATCTTTGACTGACCTTCCACTCTTAGATTAGTCAAATGTTTAATAGTAACTGCTTAAACAAAAGCAAACTCCTTAAATTAAGATCAGTCAAAATAGGTTTTCAAATAGGGGAACTGGCTTGAGCAGGATTTCCCTTCTTCATGGTAGTCTGAAGTCTGTCCAGAAACACTGCAGGGATTCTTGTTCAAGAAAAGAGTGATGAACTGTAAAGACAGATTAAGCTAGTGAAACAAAGAGAGAGCTGCATCAAACCACAGCAAAGCTTAGCTGCAACAACAGAGCAGCTTGCAGCGTGGCCCGTGCATAGCACTGAAGCAAGGAAGTGTCTGTCTGCTGCTGAGGCATGCCAGCTTTTACTTTATATGGCATTTTCTGATAGGTCTGCTTGGTTAAATGAGAGTCATCACCAAGCACACCATATGAACTTTGGATAGCAGTAAAATGCAAAGTTCATTCTAATGACTTTACGTCAATTTAAGGGGATTGCCCTGACTAACAATCATTGATTTTGCACTTCCTGTTACTAAGAGAAGCTTGTTTTTGTGTTTATTTATGATAAACTGGACTATATTTTGGGTATACCCCAGAATTTACCTTCCTGTCTGTGTAAAAGAACTGTACAGGATAAACTGTGGGTTATTAAGATGGTACAATGATGGCTTGTATTGCGGGACCAAGCAGGCTACTGGACTCATACTTCCTCTCTCAGATCCTATAAACAGTTTCAGTGACCTAAGCTGCTGCAACAGAGTCCAGCTGTTAGGTCAGAGGCAGAGATGGCTTCCTTCTCCTTTGAAAAACTTCTCTCCAGCTGGGTGAACTGTTGACTCGGGTTCCTTCTGCGTCTGTACATCACCCAGTTTTCACACTTGTTGTTTGTTCGCAGGTAGAAACTCAGTGGTTCCATAAAGAAATGAAGGCATACTCCTCTTCATATCCGTCAGCTGCTTAGCTGCTGTACCGGTGATGATAGCAGAGCATCCTGAAGGATCAGGGTGAGGACAGCGTCAGCTCGGCCCCCCCCCTTTCTGCACATTCAGGGTTTTGGCTTTAAATAGACAGACATGTTCAGTTCCTCTACTTGGCTTTAAGAAATATCCCATAAAAAGAAGTTTCTTCACACCGGATTTTTCAAATTAATCATATTTTAAATCCTCATTTCAGAGGATGCCTGGCATATTTTGCATAGGACTGTACCAGGTTACCTAGATCAGGGATCACCAAACCCGGACATCTTGGGCCAGTGTCCTGCAGGTTTTTGATGTCTCCCTGCTTTAACACACCTGAATCAAATTCATGAGTTTTTTGTACAGGACTTCATCAGCTGATGGATCCATTTAATCTGAGTAAGGCGTGTTGAAGCAGGAACACATTGAAAACCTGCATGACACTGGCCTAAGAGGTTCGCTGATCCCTGACCTAGATCATCTTGGAAATGAATGAATGAAATGAAAAATACTTTATTAATCCGATAGGGAAATTCAGTAATGTGAAATGTGAACAGAAATGTGAACAGGTATGGGATTCCACATCAACAAACATTTGAGAATCAGTTTTTCTTTTTTTATTATTACTTAAGTCTTTATTTTTTTTCAAGGAAAGATAAAACATGAAAAGGAGAAGAAAATTACTCTTATTATGAGCGCATATATAAGCTTGTTTTCAAACACAGTTATGTATTAATGTACTATTTGTATTTGAAGTTGGATAGTTTAGATTCACAATGTGAATAGTTAGTTTGGATTTTGGCTTAACGTAACCACTTTTCTATAAAATCAGATCCCTTCAGTCTTAAAATCTATTTCTTGGATTATTCCTGACCAGTCTGAGTATTCAGGTGGATCCGGCCTCAGCCAGTTTCTTGTGATGGCCTTCTTGGCTGCCTGTTAACAGGATTTTTGTTGTAGCCTTTAATGAGTTTTTCAGTGGTTTAAAGTAGCCGGAAGACTTGGCTTAAGGCAGCTGAAATCTGCAGTAGTGTCACCATCAATAATTAAAGCCTAGTCTCCCAGGAATTACCTTGCCATTTTATTATTTCTAGGCTCCTCAATAATGTAACATTTATGCATTCCTCAGCCAAAGGGGCCTGATGTGTCTACCATCATGTGACAGTTTATGAGAAACAAACTCTAATTGGAGTATTTAACACAAAAACATTTTTCCAGTCATAACCCAACCAGTTATTTCACTTCCCAACTTTATTAACTCGGTTAATTTTCAAAACCTAAAAAAGTTATAGAATTTCCTAATCTGACCAAGAAGCACTGGCAATAAAAAAGAGAAGGTAAAAGAATAGTTACTTGCAGGAGTCCAACTCCGGTCTCTCGGGTTAAAGCGAAGCTTTTCAATCCACTTGCACCTTTATAAACATTTGTTTGTCCCTCGATTACACCGTTTGTCTAACATAACCCCAGAAAATTGGTCTTGCATGTGTGATGAAAAGAACCACATAACAATATATGTGAAATGAACTAGTTTTTCAAGAAACTGAGGTTCAGTAATTATCTTGTATGTCCGTAGTATTTTTTGCGTATCTGCCCTGGAACTGCAGATGTAAATTAGACATCTCTTGTAAATTTTCTCATAACTGGACATTTTTCCTTAAAACGCAATGCATTATTGAATAATACTACTGTTATATGTCTTTGAACATATTTTCTTACCAGAAAAAGCTCAGCAAAATGGTCATTTGAAGAACTGTCAGTAAAATCTGGTTGCAGTTACTAAGATTAAATGTTACCAATAAAAATGCTCTCAGTTCCCAATTTATTATTAAATAATGTTACTAGATTCTTACAGAGATATAGAATTTGACAGCTGGGGATATATTTTGTGTGACTCTTTAAAGTTCTTACTTTATGAACAAATAAGAAAATTATTTATTCATGTTGTTTTTTTACAGAAATTGACTATTATTTAAATGAAAGTATCTCCTTAAAGGCGGCTGATGTATCACATAAAAAATATACTTTTATTTTAAGTGTTTCTAATCCCAATGCAGTGCTTGAGTTAATTTACGTTGTACTGCTGTGGATAAACATTTGAAGACCTCTTTTCTTACATATAAAGCAGAAGGATTGTACATGCTGGTATTTGTGAAAAATTCTCAAATCCATCCAACAAAGCCGTGTTTTTTTTATTTTATCTAGCGGCGCTTGGCGCTATCAGGATTCTTCACTTCAGTTTTTTTCTGCAGGTACACAAGGGTGTGGCAGATTCTCAATGGACCAGCGAAGACATTTCTACATTCCTGTTCTGTCTTGCTCTCAGGCTTTCTCTAAATCTTGGAGATCACACTCCATCTAGATTAAGTATAAGGCTAGCTGCTCATTAACAGGTTTTATTTATAGTGGCAAGATTGATGATTGCAAGTTGTAAAATCAATGTCACAAAAGCTCTCAGGACTCTGCTTGAAGTGGTAAGATAATGTAAACTTGTGCTCTGTTGAGCTTATTGGCTTTCTGTTGCTTTCAGGCGTTACTGTCACACTATACCACATATGGTCTCAATTAGATCATTTGATACTTCTCATATGCTGCGTGATGACTTTGACTATCGGAATACAAATGTTATCGAACTACTTTCTTATGTCAGCGCTGTAAAGACAACATGATTTGCTACACCTGCAGAATCATGTAATCAGAGGAAAAAACTCATTTACTAATTTTCTAACATGCTGGGCTGAACACACGGGGCTCACTGACGAGATTGAGGTTGATGAACTTCTTAGTGACACGGAGGTCAGTAGAAACATGACAGAGTCACAATGACGGCCTTGTGTGCTCCCTGTAAGCGGAAAAGCTGTTGCTTCCATGGAGAGCTCTCTGGAAAAGGCAGTGACTCGATGGCAGACTGAGTTCTTTACCCTTCACTCTGCGTGTAGACCACTGCTGGGAGGCATTCAGTGTCCCGCGAGAAATGAATTAAAAAAGGGTTTTGTGGAAGCCTTGGCCAGATATCCGTTCCTCTCATGCCAAGATCCTCCACTGTGAAATCTGCTCTGTCACATTCAGCTGGAATCACATTTTCAGCCTTGTGAAAAAGACTTCCTGTCTGAGAGTATAAAAAGTTATTCACTCATTATATTCTGAAGAGGAGGTGACTTTTATTTTTTTTTACTTCTTCCTGGTAAATTACTCCGTGTTGTCCAATGAACTTTTATGCATTTAGACTACCTGAGTTCCACCAACTGAGCTTAACCAACATACAGTGTAATATGGATTAGCAATCCAAAAACATATGTGGGGAGTACGTCGCCACGCTGAGGCAGCGATAATTTCCATCTGCAGGTTGTGATCAGTAGAAGAGGAGCTTTACATATATTCATCAGGATGAAATCCCTCCACACCAAATGTTGCAAGGATTGTTGTACTATTCAGTGCAGGTGTTTTAAATCTCTGGAACCTATAGTTTGAATACACATCATGACAAATTTAAGTTTTTTTTTTGCAGGAAATCAGTGCAGTATTGGCAAACTATATTTTAACTTGTGTAGTATCATATATAAACAACTATTGTGTGACCATTACCTTAGAATAAACAATATATATCTACAGATGGGGCAGATCTTCTTCCTTTGAGTCCATAATGTTGTACACAATGTTGTCTAGCATAGTTTGTAGTCTCTAGTAAACACCAAAGTTTCCCTTTCACGCGATGAGGTAAGTGGTATTTAACTGGTTGTAGTACTGTTAATTTGGGTTAAGCTGTTAGGGCTTTGAGCTAACTGGAAATACAAGTATTTCTTTTGTGAAAGTTAAATTATTAATCATATTATTGTACTAAAGGAAAATCTCGCCTCTTGGCAGAGCTAAAGGGCAAGTTGGAAGATCACAGAAATGTGTTCAAAACTCATCCACCCAACAGCATTAATGTATTTATCCACATAATGGTATGTTCACTTATGCCAGTCTGGATGTGAAGTGTCCATTTCTGAGCTGCGCATCCAGCATGGCTCATGGCTATAAATCTGTGAATCTTGGACTTACAAGTCTCTTAAAGCAAAATAGTATGAGAAGATAAAGTCATTTTGGTTTGACATGACTCATTTTAAAACTGGTAGGGTCTACGATCAACTTGTTAAAGTTTTTGTTAAAACCACGATGAGCTGCAAGCATGTGTGCAAACACTTTTTCTCATTTTCCTTCTTGACCCTCGGCACTGTGAGAAATGTCAAAGTGTAAGGCATATGGGCTGGGATGAGTAGAGAGGGGGTTGATGGGTGTGGGAAATGCAGGCCGATACTGTACTTTTGTCCCACATGCAGATGACAGCTGCAGCAGTCCGTAGGGGAAACGTCCTCCACATCCCCTTTATACTGAGAAATCGCAGTGTCTTCACTTGGACATGAGTGATTCAATCTTTTGTTTGGAGTCTGTGAAAAATATAATTTTATTTTATTTAGTGGGATAAATTTAGCTGTTGCCAGATAATATTTTCAGAAGGGAAACTTGTCTCCTTTCATGTCACTGTAGTATTTTAAATCTAGGATGTCGTACAGGAAGTTGACTGCGCCGTAACAGGCATGTTCAAAGGATGTGACCTCATGTAAAATGACAGATTATCGGAGCCTGGATTTTCCCTGAGTTCTGACCATTGAGCCTTTCCACCTCTCCCGGGGAACAGAAAGAGGAAGAGAGGAAGTGGTTCTTTGAGAGAAGACAGCATGGCTTAATCCGTAGGTCATCATTTAACTATGACGCCTGTGCTCTGAATTGTTGTGGATCTGTCATGGAAACACTGGCCCTGGGGTGAATCAGACCTAAGGTTATTGTCGTAGCGGCTGCTTTGCTGGCATAAATAAGCACAGGGCTGGACAAGTCCCTCAAGTCTGGTCCGATCTCACCACAAGTCTGCATTCCAAGCGTTGAAAGAGAGAGATCTTGATTAGTATAGGGCCCAGTAACTGGGACAGAGATGAAGGTGTAAATAAACTGGACTTCCGTGTGTAATTAAAAATATAAAGTGGATTGAGTATTGTTCAGTTTGTATTTCCTAAAATGGGCGTTGTAATAAAACTAACTCAGTGGGTTTGGGTCCATCTACACTCTGAAAGCTGCCCTGTATGCCACTTTCATGTCCTACGTCATGGAAACAGTCAGCACAAGTTGTGAAAGTGTGATTAAATAAGGAAGGCCTCTTAGTTCTGCTCTCTATATGCGTGAGCTATTTTTACTGATACTGTCTGATCTGAGGTTACTATAGTAGGTTCAGCTAATGGCTAACCTTGCATGCTCTGAATTTCTGCACACCTGCCTCCTTTAAAGAAAGAAAAGAAATCAAAATATGATGTTTTTCCGAAGATTTATTTATGGTAAAGCGAATGTTTCTGCAGCAATTACATCCTATTTTCTGTTCTGTTTTTCTTCATAGGTACTGTGTATATGTTTAAACGCTCTAATGGTAGCAGCTAGAAAGCGACCCCTATAAGAGGATAGACGCACCTCACCATGACAGAAGCTCAGGTAGGAAAGGTATCTGGAATCCAAATACTGGTTTGGATACATTTCTTTTTGGATTCTTTATATTTAATGACAAAGATGTCTTTCACTTGTTACAGAGTCCATGGCCGCAGGGCACAGAGTGTGTGGCCCGGTATAACTTCAAAGGCACATCAGAGCAGGACCTGCCGTTTAACAAAGGAGACGTGCTGACGATCATTGTTGTCACAAAGGTAAACCAAAGCTTTGGTTTTTTTTTTTACATGAAGAATATTTCTCTGTATTTCTCATTGTCTGTAAATGTGAGAAATAGGAGGATGGGATAACCTCAACTTTAACTGACTTATCTATTATGTTAACTATTGCTGACATTTTGTGTTTCAGGATCCAAACTGGTACAAAGCTAAAAATGCTACAGGCCGTGAGGGAACAATTCCAGCCAACTACGTGCAGAAAAGAGAGGGTGTGAAATCTGGCGGGAAGCTGAGTCTCATGCCGTGAGTAACCTGATGATCGTTGTTCTTAATTTCTGATACCCAATTTAATCTTAAATCTAAAAAAACAAACAGGGTTAGGTTGATGGGTTGTTGCAACGGCTAAAATAGCTCTGCTTCTCCCTTTTCCTGCGACCGTGTGGTTGCAGAAAGCCTTTGGCTTATTTATTCGTGGCACTGCTGTTGTGGCTGTATGAATGAGACCACAGCTCGGTTGGGCGGTGTTGTAATTGCAGTGCACTTGTGTCTGCTTCCACATCAGCTTTGCATGAACTCAGCAGAGTTTCCTGTTGTTTCTTTTCTATTTCAGACTTAAGTAATCTCAAAAATCTCCCCATTTGCCCATGTGATGGGTTTCCGTGTGCATGAACGATAAGTTTATTTATAGTGCGTTTGATCACAAAATTATGTCTCGTATGACTTCACGAGGATAATACTGTTCTTCGGCCACAACCAATTCCCACACACAAAGTGAACTGATGTGAAAATAAATTTAACCAAACATATCTGTTAGACAAAATGCCCCTCTGGAGCTTCCGTAAGCCAAATTTAGCCACCATTACAGTCAACAAAGCCACATCCCTCACAGAAAATCAATGTTAGGGTTAAAGCTGTTTTTAAAGAAGAGACATATATCAAAAGAATAGACATAAAGGTACTACTCGGAAAATTAGAATATGCTGGAAAAGTTGTTTTATTCAGGCATAATACAACATAAAAGGTGAAACCAATACATTTTATGTACTAAGTACAGATGCAAGATTTTACTTTCAGGGTCCTGACATTTTTGTATTTAAAAATCTTTTTTTTTCAAGCAATATCTAGAATTTTCTGATTTTTTTTAAATTTTAGGTTTTCCTAATCAGCTAAATGTAAACAAATAAAAGCTGAAACATATTGATTTTTATGCTATATATGTACATTTCAAATTTGAAGCTACTGTAAATTGCAGAAATGCAGGCACTTTTTCAGGATATTCTGATTTTCTGAGTAGTTCCTGTAATCACCAAAGGTGTAGTTCTCAATATCATACATATCACCAGCAGTGAATGTCAGGCTGAAACGGTAGAGGCAAATTTACGAACTTTAGCAAATCGACAGGATCGTATCCATGAAATGACCTCCCGTGATCTACAACTGAAAGGAAAGCTCCTGTCACCATGTTTTTTCTGCATATCAGAAGGAAGCGGCCGGTATTTCTGTGACGAAAAGCCTTTGTCTCAGCTTTCCAACAAGGTTCTCTGTGTGATAGTTAAATTTCTAATGGAGCCACATGCAAATACCATTACTGTACATTCTGAAAGCTACATTTGAATATGTGACTGGCTTTGTAATAAAACTGGTCACAGTGAATATGCAAATCACAGTAATCTATACATCTGGATGCTGAAAGTATCATTTGAGTTATTTGCATTAAAGGCCCATTTAAGGTTAATGATAACATCATAAAGTGGATTAAACAAGGAAAGACTATAATTTCTCAAAGGCTAATAGAAATGAACCGGCAACACGGGTCAGCCAACAGCTGAGATGGCGTGGTGACGTAAAAGAAGAATTACATGGAGAATAGAATTAAAATGACCTACTGTTTCCTGCACCAATTAAATTAATGCGTTCCATTGATTTGTGATTTTCTACAATAAAAAAGCATTGTCTGTCAAGGCTTTGCAGTTTTGTAGATGGCCTGGATTGCCACTATAAAGGAATTCCTCCTTTTGCCCATTCTCTACCTCTGTACCAGGTTTCATTAAGCTCAACAAACAATCGGTCTCTGCTTTATTTTTCGCCCTCTGCTCCCATCTTTGAAGATGAATAATTTTGCGCACAGGCAAACACCTGTCAGATGGAAAAAAAGAAAATATTTTCAATATTGTGCGTAACAATAAGGAGCCTATAGGGCTGTGGAAAAGTGGTATAAAATAAATCATAAAATAATTGTCTGTAAAATAATAATCTGACTTGTGAAGCTCTCCATGACGCTGTGTAAAATGTAAAACTATAAAAAAAAATCATACAGGACAAATATTTGTTCATACTGAAAAGCATTTTTTCGGTGTTTTTCTACTTCCAGATGGTTTCATGGTAAGATAACTCGGGACCAGGCAGAGCAACTACTGAACCCCCCTGAGACGGGCCTGTTTCTGGTCCGAGAGAGCACAAACTTCCCTGGTGACTACACACTCTGTGTCAGCTGCGACGGCAAAGTGGAGCACTACCGCATCGTCTACAGCGGTGGCAAGCTCACCATAGATGATGAGGTCTTTTTTGAGAACCTGATGCAGCTGGTTGAGGTGAGACAACATTTAATGTAACCTTACAGATAATATAAAGTATTTTTTGGAGTTTGATCAGGTACTATATGGAGCATGATCATATTAAGTGCAGGCTTTTGAGCTCCAGTGTAACTGTACAATTTCTGAGATGATGTGTAGTTCCTGGAACATATAATGAACAGGAAGTGTCAAAGAGGAAGTGAACAGTGTGCTGAGGTTAAGAGCTGTAACCTCAGAAAGACAAGAGAGCTTCACTCAAGCTGATATCTTTTCCTGTGCAAAACGCTTATTTTGAGCTGCAGCTTACTATGTATTCAATATGGCTAGTATGTAGAAATAAGTTCAATATAACAAAGCCTTTTATTTTACTTGTGCACTCATTGTTTTCTTTATTTTACCAGACAGCCCTCTGTTGGTCAGTGTAAATACTGCTTACTTCTGCAAACTTGTGCTGCAGCCTGTTTGCTTCCACTTCAGCTTTGCAGTTTCCACAGAGTTGGTACAGATTAATGTTTCAGTTTTAGAAACAAAGAACATCAACCTCTGTAAGAAATAATAAAACAATAGGATTTTTACAGATGACCTTGTATAAATTAAAAGAGTTACATTTTAAATCTGGAAAGCGTTATTCTGTTTAAATGGGGGCTAGCTGGCAGGCCACATAGCTCTACATTTAAAATTTCCTTTTGGGATACATATTTATTAATTTAATTTCACGTGACTCAGGTGGTTTTTAGTGCTCTAGTAGTTTTTTTTTATAAGTTCTTATGAGGCTACAAACAGCCAACAACATTTTGGATTCAATCAAATGGATGTAGTGTAAAGCTGATATTTCTTATTTAATGTTACACGTCAGTTAGCAAGAATTATGTAATGCATCAAAGTGGCTTAAACTGAATTTAAAAAAACTTGGTAAAAAAAAATCTTACAGTTGAAGTTTAAGTTGCAGGAGAAACCATATGTGATTTAATTTATTTTAATATGAGAACTGATTCTGATGTTGCATAAAACTGTTAAAACTAACAACAAAGGCGTGAGCTTGAACTTCCCGGCAGCATTATACAGACGGTAAATGACCATATTATTATGCAGTTTAGCAGGAAAGTGAAAGATCACAATCTACAAAGTTAAGACTATCTAGATAAGATGTTTCTGCATGACTTGTCCCCCTCTCTCTCTTTCGGCTTTAGTAAAAAAATAAATAAAAAAAAACAACTGACACATGAGATGTGTGACTACAGGGGTGTTGTTCATGTCCCACCCTATCAGGAGGGCTTCCTTTGGGCAGTGTGCTTTTTCATTTTGTGCAACAGTCATGTGAAACTTTCCACTTCATGTTTAATCTGTAGAGCGCTGTTTCACATGATGTAATTTAATATCTAGAAACCCATCAATATTTATTTGGGTGTGCATCACCTTTGGCAACAGTGGGAAGAAACAAACATAATAACAGGTTAAACTTTGAGCAGAGACATTTGTCTTAGCCACTGGTTTATTTAATATGTACCGAAAACCATCAACAGATAATTCTGTGTGCATATACGCCGTTTTATTTTGCTGCTATACAAACAGAGGCATGCTTTGTACTGTCTCTGATTGTGTTGTGTTATGTTTTTCTGGCTGTCCCTTTCAGCCTGCATACATTTTCACTTAACTTGTTTCATTCATCGTTCCAGCACTACACCAAAGATGCTGATGGCCTATGTACCAAACTAATTAAGCCAAAGTTGGAGGAGGGGACAGTGGCTGCTCAGGATGAGTTCTCCAGGAGTAAGTCTTAGTTTATTAGTGATTAATGATTCATGCGCTTTAAATACTTTCTGCATGTATGATGTGTTTCCTTTTTAATTGGCCAACAGGCGGCTGGTCGATGAACAGAAAGGACCTGAAGCTGCAGCAGGTTATTGGAAAAGGAGAATTTGGAGGTAGCTTTTTTTTGTGTCTGCGTGAATATGTTGACAGAAAAAGCTGAAGCTTAAAAATGATGATCATAGAAATAACATATTAAATCTTATTCTTCAGAATTGAAGCTTGTACCCATTTCTTTGCACCAACACATAAAGTCAAATAAGTATCGTCATTTAACAGCATCTGCTGACATGTGTTGCTGCTCCTTTTATTTTATTTATTTATCTTGTCTTGGGATCTGATAAATTCAGCTTCACTGATTGTTTATTGTGTGCTCATTGTTCATTGCTATTTCAGATGTCATGGTTGGAGACTATTCAGGGACTAAAGTAGCTGTGAAGTGCATAAAAAATGATGCCACCGCACAGGCTTTCATCGCAGAGGCCTCTGTCATGACGTAAGGAAATTACACACACTGACTGGAATTTGAAAAACACAAATGAATCGGCGGTAACATGCGCATGTTTCTCTCCGTCATCAGGCAACTACGGCACAATAACCTGGTGCAGCTGCTTGGAGTGATTGTAGAGGAGAATGGAAGTCTTTTTATAGTTACTGAGTATATGGCCAAGGTACGTAGTTTACAGACTGATAAACCAAAGACTTTGGAAATTTAACACCTGGAATACCCTCATGGATGTATAACAAGTCTTTTCCTTTGTTGTTTTTAGGGATGTTTGGTTGACTACCTACGTTCCAGAGGCCGTACCGTACTTGGTGCAGAAGCACTCCTTAATTTTACTTTGTGAGTATATATGTATTTGTTTGTAGTCTGTAGTAAGGCAGACTACTTTTAGTTTCCATTTGTTGTTTTCATTCACTCATTAGTGGAGTAAATTCAGTTGTGAAGTGCTGGTTGTAATACCATACAATAAGCAGAGGACACCTACCGTATAGCATGATTAGGCTACTTTTAAAATTCCTGTTTTAAATGTTTATATAATGAATCCAGTAGTTACCGGCTGAAGCAGAATCAGTGCACATGCTTAATTTTTCTCATGCCTTTTTATTTACATTTTGACCAATAAGGAGTATGTAACAAACATGGGTTAACCTGTTTACCATGGACATAAGATGGACATGGTGCAGTTTTATTTTTTATTATTATCTTGATGTTTGCTCTGCTCTTTTATTTTTTTAATTATACCTTTGCCATGTAGTTTCAGATTTCTATTTTATGATTTATTTATCCGTAATTTAATTGTAAATCGAGGGCAGCTCTTCAGTGAATGACTTAGTAAGTGAATAAATAAATACAGTGATATGCCAACCTTTACAAAGGTGCTAATATATGTGAATGTAAAAAGACTGACAAAACTTATTACACCGATTGATCAAATATTTTCTAATAGTTCAACACATTTTTACAATATCAAATTAGAAAAATATGTAGGTTGTATATTGTCCACTAAAGAGTTTATCATTCTGTAACATGAGCACATGGGCACATACATGTCGAATAGGAGATTTTCCTACTAATGTAACTTACGTGTTCTATTTCAGTAGGACATCAGCTTTTTTGTTAGCTGTAGGTAAAAGTGTTGGTTTCTTTTGACCTAAATGGCATTGATGCAGTTCCTGCTCAAATGATTGTTTGAGAGTATGGATTTTAAATGAAGTTCTCTCTCAATAAGCTTACAACAACTAACAAGTCAAATATTTCAGATAAGATTCCCTGAATGCAACTTTTGTTCAAAACACATTTAATGTTTGGATTACAAGCAACTATTTAAAATTTGCTCAACACATACATAATGTTGATTTTTTTTTTATTCGTTTGACAGAGATGTCTGTGAAGCCATGGCATATCTGGAGACCAACAACTTTGTGCATCGAGACTTAGCAGCCCGAAATGTTCTTGTGTCAGAGGACAACATTGCCAAAGTCAGTGACTTTGGTTTGACCAAAGAAGCTTCTAATACAGAGGATACAGCGAAACTGCCCGTGAAGTGGACAGCACCAGAAGCACTCAGAGAAAAGGTATTCTGTAATGCTGCATGGCCCTTCTGATTCACATGCTCTGAAGAAAACAACCTTGTTACATCTATTTTTTTCTTGATCAATAGAAATTTTCCACCAAGTCTGACGTTTGGAGCTACGGTATTTTGCTTTGGGAGATTTACTCTTTTGGTCGAGTCCCTTATCCGAGAATAGTAAGTATTAGTATCTTGTTTGCTCAGGTGTGTAGTAAATGATGAGACTTTATGAAATAACTTTACTTTATTGCGCAGGCGTTGAAAGACGTAGTGCCACGCGTGGAAAAGGGTTACAAAATGGACTGTCCTGATGGCTGTCCTGAGGTGGTGTATAATATCATGAAACAATGCTGGAACCTGGATCCTGCTGCTCGACCAAGCTTTCAGATGTTGAAAGAGTGGCTACAACATATCAGTCACAAAAAGTGATTTTCCTCTTCTTTTCCTCCGATCATGTGGACCACAATATGGGATGAAATGAAATTATGTCTAAGTTTGTTATATTTTTTTAAGTCAGCAAATTATGCCTTCTTTAACTGTTAAGCTGTCAAAATATTTGCTTTTAAATGGAGCCCGTTATATCAGAATGTTCATATCGCAGCAACTCTTCATGCCTCATTTGTCAAGGTTTGTTATCAGGACCGATGATAACAACTCACAGCACTGCCTCAAGTGCCTTTCGTGTCCCTTATGATTTTTTCTGTAGTCATATGGAAGCCTTTAAGTTGGTGGACTTGTCAGCAGTACATCATTTCATCATTTCTTTCAGCTGATGATATCATGGCGTCTGCTTATTTTACCTTTATTTTTTACAGCTTCAAGGTACACTTTTTCAAGAATGTTGAATTATCACGTCAAAAAGGACTAAATTAATAACTATTTTTTTGCATCTTTTTTTTGGTATTGTTGGATAATATTATTGAAGTCTTTTCCCCTGTTTTGGTATAAAAAGGAAGCACAATTGTTACTATGACACCATTCTGAGCAGTTTTAAAAACAGCATTTTCATTTTGAAAATTCTCAATCTGACATCAGTTACCTTAGTGTGTGAATATTTGGGTTTAATCAAACTGTCTGACTTTTGAGTATCAATAAATGTATTTTGCTGTTGTCAAAAATAAAATGTCTTTATTTATTTGTTTTTCTTGGGTTTTTTTTTGGGTGTGAGTGTTCTAATAGGCTAGTGAATGTGTGTTAATATCCATAATTGCAAGTAATTAGTTTCTTTAAAAAAGAACTGCTCAATTCATGGACATTTCATGTTTAAATGAATGTAATATTAAGCTTTCACATATATTTCTTTTGAATTTGATAGTCATGATAATTATACAGATTAACTATACTAGACCATGCAATTGCCACTAAAAAGGTTAACAGATACATTTGATGTAATTACCATAAATTACACTGTAATAATATATTTTCTCCTTGGGAATTATGTTCTTGTCTATTATATTCTCTGTATTGAGTTCTTCCTCAATATTTTTTTATCAAATCAAATTTTGGTTATAAAATACTTTTCATACAACAGCAGCATACAGCACTTTACAAAATAAAAACAAGTGTTTAAAATGAATAACACATGATTTCCAATCTCTCTCAAGCTCACTTACTCACAGGCTGCACACACGCACGCATCCAACTCTTTGCCCCATATCTACAGAAAAATAAAGAGAGACGCCGAGATCTTAAAATGGTAAACAGTACACCTCTCCCACAGAGCGGAACATTTCCTAAAATTTAGACCCTCTTTTTTACATTTTTGTGTCACAAAGGGTCATGTGTCACTCGTTTCCCGTTCTGTCTCTGTCTAAATATGATCTAGACCCAGTGGACACTGATTTTACAATACAAATTAATTTTCTTTCAGCACAGAAATATTTGTATGTGCTTTTTTATTTGAAACTTTCCTTTCACATGTTACCACGTTTACCTTAACTTTTATTACCATGAAGACTCGCTTCCTCAGCAGCGGAACTGTACGTGACACAGAAGAGGGGGAATGTTTTCTTTGTTGCACAAGGTGGTGCTCTGGGAAAATGTAGACTGAACACAACAACAGGTAGAACATCACTGAGGACCCCCGCAGACCAGCTGAGGTTGTGTTTTACTTTGTGATGGAAAATGATGCTTTCTTTTACCGGGAGCTGCCAAAGGTGGTAAGTGAACATTGTGACATCAGCGATGAGTATTTAGAAGAGAATAAATTTGAGGAAGGTCTCAAGGAGTAACTTCACTTCATGTTTGTTTTTAACTATATGTATACTATATGCTAACGTCAGCGTTTTGCTGTCACCAGGAGCTTCACGCGCACCTCAACGGCTCAGTCAGCTTCCAAACCATCGAGAAGCTCATCAGCAGGAAACCACATCTCAACATCGAGCACAGCATGACAGCCATAGGCAAGGGCCAGCGAAGGACTCTGGATGAGTGCGTCTGTTAATCATTCATAGTTTCATATTACACAAAGTCCATCTAAAGGAAGGATTGATCAGGTCATACTGTCTAGTTATCTAATCTTGCTTTATTACATTTTCATGACATCTTCTACATTATGTATCTTTGAAATAATTGATTAATCACTTTTTGTGATGACATTTTAAAATCTGCTTTCTTTAGTTTATTGTTATTTTGGTAATTAAGTTAACAGAAATGTGTTTTCCGCTTTGGAGAATCAACAAAAATAAATTTCTAAAGAGAATAATCGATGTTTTAGGGATTTTGGAAGGGGGGAGTATTTGTGAAAAATATCATTTTATGGTTATCACTGCTATCTGGTAGAAATTGTAACATTTTCATTTTTAGGTTATCCAAAAATGTTTGTATTTTATCGACTGAGCTTATTACAAGGCTACAAATTACAAATGAACCATGTGTTTTAATTTCATTAACTATCTTCATATAAAAGTAATATGACCCTAACCCTGATTAAATCTATTACTATTACTTATGAACAGTAATACCTATCACTCGTTTTCATTGCATTCATCACAGTATTTGATTCTTTAATATAACTGCTTCAAAAGCAATTCACTCTGAGTGTCTTGCATGTCTGCAGATGTTTTGAAGTTTTTAAGGTAATCCATAAACTGGTGGACACGGAGGAGGATATCTTGATGGTGAGAACTTACTCAGAATAAACACATGGCATTTTAAAAAAGTGCATTTCATTAAGTGGCTACTACAGATATTTTCATTTTCTTCTCAGGTGGCTACAGATGTTATCAAGGAGTTTGCAGCTGATGGTGTGAGATATTTAGAGCTCAGAAGTACACCGAGAGAAGAGAAAGACACCGGTGAGGATAGCGACATGGAGCCTGACATTTTAATTGGATGATCAAAGGTCAAGATTGTTCCACCACCTGATTAGACTCTGAGACTTCTCATCTTTTCTGTAGGGTTAACAAAAAAGAGTTATATTGAGACTATAATCAAAGCCATTCAGCAGTGTGAAAATGAAGGAGTGGATATTGATGTCAGGTACGTCACACTACTGCACTGAAAACCAGCTTCAATTTTTCACTACTATAAAGCAGTAACTTTATCACTGGCAGCAGCAGTAAATCATAGGAATGATTTTCTTTAAAGGTTTCTGGTGGCCATTGACCGAAGGAATGGGACCGAGGTTGCCATGGAGACAGTGAAATTGGCAGAGGAGTTTATGCTGTCCTCTGATGGTTTAGTGGTGGGAATTGACCTCAGTGGAGATCCAACGGTTTGTAAATAAGTTTCAGGTTCATGTAAAAATACTAATTGATGTAATTGGGCATTTACCGGTAAGTATGTTGCAGTTAGCACTTGAGTAACTTTTCATTAGACTGAAGTGTACAATGTAATGTAGGTATTTTTGCAAAAAAAACTAGTTCTTTTTTTCTGAAATGTTTTTTAGATAGCTGATTTTACTAATGTATATTTATTTATATGTGTTTGTTTGCATGTATATAAAAACCTGTCAATGTAATTATTTACATAACTTTTCATTTAACTTGCCATTACGTCGTTATTATAAGCAGGGGAGATGAGGAGTGTAATCAGATGTGTTGCCCTTCATGGAACCTGTGTCTTTCAAGATTTTCTACATGTATATCTTTTTTTTTGTTTTGCAAGGATTATAGTAATTTGATCTCCAACCATGTAAAACATGAAACCTATCAAGATGGAAATCTTACTTTTCCAAATGAAGTTTTCATTATTCATGAAAGGCTGTTATAATTTTCATATCTTTTGTTTGAAGGTAGGCCATGGGAAACACTTTCTTCCTGCCTTAGAGAGGGCCAAAAACTGTGGACTGAAGTTGTCGCTGCATCTTTCAGAGGTATAGCTAGCCTTTTAGTTTATTATTCAAATTTAAAGCCGGTATGTGAAAAAATCAACATTACTACTGAAAACATGGTTTCAGGTTCCATCACAGCTGGAGGAGTCAGACTTGCTGTTGAATCTTCCTCCAGACAGGATCGGTCATGGAACCTTTTTACATCCTGAAGTGGGAGGCTCTCAAAGCCTTGTTGATAAAGTGGTGAAAAACATCATCCCGCTGGGTAAGACTGTACAAAAATCAAAAACTGTACGATGGTACTGAGCAGACAAATCAAGTTTCTTTGTTTCTGTGCAGAGCTTTGCTTGACTTCAAATGTTAAAGGACAAACTGTGCCGTGTTACTCCGAACATCACTTCAGATACTGGTACCAGTTGGGACATCCATGTGTCCTTTGTGTAAGTTCCTTTTGATTATTTCATATATCAAGTGGTGAATGAAATCCTGTGAAAAATGGTATGGTTAAAAAGCCCCAAAACTACTATTGTCTTCATTAACTTTTCTTTAACCCAGTTGGGAGATGTCACAAGGTTTAGGAAAGATTCAGGACCATTTGTAAGGACAACAGAAAACAACTACACTGCAGCGAGAATCTGCAGTTACTGAGCGCTGCCATAGGTGCCAGTAACTGCTTTAGTCAAATGGTTTCAGAGGCTAAATTACAAATTACAATTTTGGGGGGAAAAAGTCACAATCTGCTCACTCTCACTTTCCTGTTCTCGTTTTTATTTACATGAATCACAATTTGTATAAAAATGTATAAAAACAGTTTTCTTCAAACTTCTAGCCATGGTACGGACTTTTTCTCCTTTCCATTTCTACACACTGGTGTTGTTTTTCCTTTAGCAAAGGAGATCCTGAAGGAAGCTCACAAATAGTATCCTTGCCTCTAATCATGGCCACCACTTATATACTGGCAGATCATTTCACTGTAAGGAGCTAAAACATCTATTTGTTCATTGCATATGATTTGTGGATAAATGAAACAACACATAGACACAAGTTATTGTTTCATCTCTGCATTTGAAGGTTACATCCATGTCACCAGCGTCCACTGAATGCTGTTTAAACTAAATCTGAACCCGGTTTCTACCTTAGATCCAGTATTTTTAAAAAAAAGTGAACTGAACTTGTGAATTTCACCTTCAGAACAGGCTTCTCTTTGTGATGAAGCAAGATGTGATAAAATGCTCATCTGCTGGAAAACAAACTATTTTTGTTCTTTGTCATATTACAGACGGATGATAAAGGAGTATTTTGTACAGACTTGTCTCAGGAATATCAGCTGGCTGCATCCAATTTTGGTCTGACCCATAAGGACATGTGGAAGTTGTCGCAGCAGGCCATAGGCTGCATCTTCGCAGGAGAAGCTGTGAAACAGCGACTCACACAGAGGTGGAATGATTTACATCTTCAGGAGTTCAACTGATCTGTTCAGCGAGACTTAAAGCCGATCATATACCTCAGGTTTTACTTTTTACAACAATTATGAAAGATGATTGATAAGATGATTGACAATACAGTAAAACTGTTTGACACGAGTAAAAGATACTTCTTTAATATCTTGAGCTGAGGTGTGTTATTTTTTGTTGATTTACTAAGTTATGACATAACAGGAATAAACTTGTAACCTGTCCCATTTCTGAGGAACAGGAAAGAAGAAAAACAAAATTAAAAAAACAAACCAATATAATTTCTTATGGATACACCTCAGTGTCTGCAAGAAAGTCCAAGAAAATCCTACAGTCCTGTTTTACAGCCCTCTTCACTGTCACGCCCTCTTTCCAAATTTTCCATGTTTGTCCTTGTTCTTCTTAAATTTTCCATGTTGCATGTCCTTCTTTTTCTGTTTTCCATGCTGAGGAGCGCCATTGCTTGCTATCGCATTTCCTCCTTCCCATTTCCTCTTCTTCTCACTGTTGATAATAAGAGCGTAGTAAGTGCTAATAATGAGAAACACTTTGCAAGATTATTTTTCCGGTCATGGATGCCACGGCACCTTTTGATGCTGACAACAGCGGTGTTCCCCGCCTTCTTCAGCACCTGGTCCCACTCCTCATCATTTCCACGAATCTTGTACCTGAAAACACAAACAAAAACCATACAGTTAAGTGCAGTAAATGTATATATATATATATAAATATAAACTATACAGAACCAAGTCCACGTTTCTTATCTCATACTTACTCTTCCAGGGCCATTTCCTTTACTTTCTCTAGATCCTGCTTGTGTCTCTCCTCAAACTCTTTAGCAGCTTCACTCTGTAAATGGGCAAAATGCATTTTGTTTATCAATTGGAATGTGACGCTGAAAGACTTTCGCCTTCTTTAAATCAGTTTTCTTAGATGCTTAGACTTTAAAATGTCAAATATTTAAACACCTCTCATAATACAAGATCTGCAGCTTTTGTTTTCAAGGAAAAGGTGAGGACTGACTGCAACACAACCTTTTTTAGATGCCAAATGAGCTACTCATAAGGGTATTTGCCAGGGGACTATCCTCACCTAGCCTGAGGCTAAGTAATGAATAGAAATCAAGAAGAAGAATCAAGTGTGTGCAATTTAGTGAATGGGATAAGAGGACCAACTTCCAGAAAAGGAAAATGTCTAACTTTAGTTCCTCTTTTTCTGACGCTGAGTGAAGGCAGCTTGAATACTACAGCAACCGGAGTCATAACACTCATTCAGCAGTATAAACAGCAATGGTATAGCTGGTTTGTTGCTTTTTTAACTAAAGAATTTTGCACAGTATTCCAAAATCCCATAATTAACACTTTGACATTTTTGCCTAACAAAACTGTTGGCAATTTGTTAACTATAGAAGTAATCTGGTAATCATGAGTCTTCATTGTTTTTTATCATTTTATTTTACCACTCCCCCCCCCCCATGTCTTTTTTTAAAAAAATGTTCCTTTTCTTTTAATACTATTTTCTTTTATTTTTTGACTCCCCTGTCACCTCTCCTGTCTTTTACATCTATTTTTCCTTTATTTTTCACAAGTCCTGTTTCACAATTGCACTGTAAATATCACCAAAACTTGCAATAAAAATACATTTAAAAAAAAAGAAAAACAAACAAAAAAAAGAAATCTGTTAGCTCAGGTAAATGGGTTCCTGTACCAGATCTTCATTAAGGCTCCTGACAATTGGCTCCATGGCAACATCTTTAGTCGCTGTCATCTGTGCTTCAATAGCATTTTCTTGGATGTTGGTGAACACCTTGAACAAAGCAGGATGAAAAAAAGCAAAGAACTTCAATTATTTTAGCCGCTTACATGGCAAGTTTACGTTCATCTTCTGAATATTACTAGTGCAAACTGACTTGTACAAATTTACGGATGAGGCGGTTGAAGAGGCCCATGAGCTGCGAGCTTGGAAGATCGATTTCCTTTTCTAGCTCGTCCACAGATTTGTGCTGCAAACCGATTCCAAGCAGCACCGCCTGGAGAAGAAGAGTCAGCCCGTCAGTATCTGGGACATCAAACTCAACGAGGAACGGACCGAGAGAGACGAGTTCACAGGAAACCTACACACTGTGCTGCTGAGAGGGAAACGTCACCGAGCTGCTTCAGGAAGAACATGCGCGCCACCGTGGGAATGAGGTCCATGACCAGGTGGTAGTCCACCATGCTCCGCGAGTACAACTCCAGACGTTTGAGATCGTATGGGGTGAAAGACACTGCCAGCTCAGGGCTGCTGAGAGCTGTGGAGATAAAAGGAGCCGGATCAGGTGTGGCCACATGTGGCAGAAATCTGAGGGATGAAGGTAGGAGAGTCTTACTGGTGGCCTCCTCCTTGGACTTCTTATTTTGTAAAATACTGAGTGCCAGGCTTGGATGGAACTTGCTGAACTGGTACGAAAGCAGAGCAAGGAAACGCCGACGGAAATCTGAGGTGAGGATAAAATAAATAAAAATAAATAACAAAGCAGTGGGATTACAGGATCCTCAGAAAGTGCAGCCAGAGTTACCTTTCCAGAAGGCTTCCAGCCACTGACTCTGCTCCGGTGCATCATCTGCATTCAGCCTTTTCAGCATCACACACGAGTGCTCTCCTGTCAGGTCATTCTGCATTTCATTAAAAAACAAACCAACATATTAACAGTTTGAGTTTGGGAAAACACAGAAACAATATTCTAATGTAACATATAACCCACCTGGGTCTGTCTCAGGTAGACTGGAGTGTAACCCGCTTTCTTCCAGAACCTGCCAATTTATAAAGTTTTCACAACCTTTAAATCTGCAGAAATGACTCAAAAGTCTCTCTTTCCCTTTTCTCCCCCCAACATTCAACTCACTTGAGCAGCTGTGCAGTGAGGCCGTAGGAAACTCCTAAATAGTCCAGCTGCTCCGCTCGCCTCTCACTGAGCTTCAGCAGCAGAGGAGGAAGCTCTTTACGTGGCGTTATCACCTCCTCCAGCAGACTCACAGCCTAAAAAAACCAACATGAGTCCATCTTTAATCTGCCAGATGTGGGCATGTACACACAATCACATGTTCTGGAAAAATATTTCCTCTTACTTCACTGCTGACAGAAGTGATTTTGGTCTGATTCGAGTCTGTGCTCTCATCCATGGTGGGAAACTTGCCCTCGTAGTACATCTGCAACAGCTGGAGAGCTCTGGAGCCGTAGCCCATCTGTTGGACAGGATGATAAAGTTATGAGCAGCGATCTTATGCAAAACGTTTTAGCTACTTTTAAAATTCCCGAAAATTAATGTCTAGAAACGTCCCCAGAAATAAACTAAACTCCTCTCTGGTACTGATCTGAGATAAAGAATGGTCGAGCCAAAAGCAAAGAGTACATGTAAAACTTGTCTTTCATTGGAAGAAACAAAAGGAAGAGACAGACTTCCTTAAAAGACTTGTACCTCAGTGGAGACAATTGTACAATCCAGATACATCAAAAAATGACAACAAACAAGTTCTTACCCCCTGGTAATCTGGATTAACAGCTATTCGCACCACTCTGCCCCCAGACAGGCTGCCAAAGTCTGGATCTTGAAACTGTGAAATGAAAAGCAAGAATTCAGCATTACCTTGTTGAACCATAAACATGATGTTTTTGTAAAAAGCTTCCAGTGTGTACCTGCTCCGACACAGTCCAGGGAATGAGGTCGCCGGAAGCCTTCTTCCCTCTCGACAGACTGTTGAGGATGGACTGCCTTGATATTTCTCCTTCTAGACACACCTAATAGACCAAGAAGAAAAAAAAATCAATACATGCAGAAATCAAAACAAAATTCAGGTTTCTCACAACAAAACTAATGAAATCCCCACATATTTTGCCTTTAAAAAAAAAAAAAAAAAGACGCTTCATGTATGAAAAGTGCTATAGATATAAAGTTACCTGCACCACAGCGAGGACCTCAGGTAGCGAGTTCTGTGTGGGAGGGACAGGCGGCAGGAGGCAGAAGAGGTGGTGGGCTGGAGCGTCGGACAGCATCTGCAGGTCATTCGGGGAATTCTGGAGCCAAACAAAACCAGTCAGCAAACAGAAAGCAGGTGACAAGAGTGATATTACGCTCTGTGTGGGTAAGAAAATAAATATCACCTTGTAATGTGAAGCCACGTAGAGAGCCATCAGCCTCTGCAGAAAAGCTTCGGATGCTTTGTGGTAACAAAAGAGCGTGTCTCTGTTCACGTAATATCTGGACAGGCCGCGCTAAGAACACAACTTGCATGTAACTATCAGGGAAAGGACGGCTGGACTTCAGGCTGAATTTAACAACTGGGGATTCGGACATTTTTGACTCCAAAACAGGGAAATGTGATGTCAGACGTCACATTTCCTATATGGTGACAAAAGTTAGTCAACTAAGTTCAGTATTTTGTTTTATGAAAAGTTGTAACAATATCAACATAAATGAGATCCTTAAAAAAACACAGTAAGTGGCTGGACGTAGCTTAAAAAAAAAAAACAACTATATTGCGAATACATTTTGACTTAAAATTGGACGAGAAAAGGCTGATTTGATAAGAGCTGTATTCCACTTAGTTGTAAAACATGCGCATTAAAAGCAGAACTAAGCAGCACACAGGGGTACCAGGATTACCTGGTGTATTAATAAGTATTTGTATAACAGAATTATAAATATGTAAGTGAAGGATACAGGTCACAGGTCTGTGGAAGGGGGCAGCCAGAAACGAGTCTGGGAAGGCTGAGACAGTCGAGACAGAGCAGCTCATTCAGCCACCTCTCCATCGGGTCCCCCGGAGCGTAGCGAATGGACTCGTGCAAAGAAACTTCGTGGAGAGTACGAGCTGTGGACGGACAAAGAAACACGGTAAGAAGACATACTAAGATTACTTTTCGTAAAAAGGAAAAAAGGCTGCGATGCTTACCGGCTGATAGTCGGGCGGTGCTGGTGCTTCGGTTCTCTGCAGACATGCTCTGCTGGCTGTCTGCACTCTGCTGCCTCAGCTGCTGAATCAGTTTGAGGGAAAGAGAGCGTCCGGTGCCTTCATACCTACATAGACAAAAAAAAAAAAAAGAGATAAGAAATGATGATTACAATTAAACAATACAATCAGTGAACTTTTATGAGACAACTTTTACAGCTGGGACTAGTTTTTTTCAAAATAGAAAAATAAAAAATCTAAACCTCACTGTCTGCAGCTTCTCAAATGTAAATCTAGTTTTTCCTTCAGCCTTTCTTTTTACGAGGAAGGTAACATGAATTCCTGCAACATTCTGATCAATCTACAGTTTCTCAAAAATTTTCTTGTATCTATTCATAAAACAGACATAACTAAAGGCGTGTTTGCTGACCCATTGATGGTGGAGGCCATGAAAACCAGATAAGGACCCAGCAGGTTTTTCACAAGAGGAAGAGGGATAGCTGCAGCCTCGTCGATGACCAGCAGCTCAGCCTGGCCCAACTTCACGGCATCACCAGGGTGGATGTACTGGTGGCCATAGAAACAGGGTGGTCAGATGTGTTCGTTACACTTACTTCAGAATAACGAAATAACAGAAGAGCGCTCTGGTCTCTGTTACCTGAATTGTCTGACGATGTTCTTTGAAGATATTCACCCTTACAACGGCTTTGTTGAACTCTGGATTCAAAGACTGGATAATTTCATAGTCTAGATGCTCCTGAAAATACAAACAAGAGAATGAAGTACTTATGTGCTTGCAGAATAAATGAATACAAGAGTGAAAGATGCTGCAGCGGCCTACCTGATACTGCAGTGCATCAAAGCCTTTGAAGATAAACTCAAACATGGTGTGAAGGTTGTCTGGGCTTGGGGAGGTCACAAAGATGTTTGAGTAACTGAATGAAAAGAAGAAAAATAGTGATCACCATGACATGTAAAAACTGAAGAGGCTAAACCTTTTGGCATTTTATGACATTAAAAACCAGTTTGTACCCAAAACCGACAGCTCCAGCCACAGCCAGCCCCATGGCGGCAGACTTGCCTCGACCTCGGGCAGCAGTCAGAGCCACTGTGCTTCTCAGCGTCTTCTCCGATATCGCTTCAATGAACTTCAGCACTGCCTTCGCCTGCACAACAACACAAACCTTTAAAACGAGAACTTGCACACCATTTACCTGAACGATTTCAGAGTAACTGCTGAAGTACAAAGTTCCAGTTATTTAATCCTTCAGTATTTATTTGTCTGTGAATTGGGTTGTTTGCAGTGTTTAAGCAGCCTTGACCTGGTCCATGGTCCTGCAGGAATCCACCAACACACCGACAGGTTGAGTGTCCTGAAGGGACTCCTTCAGATCCTTCAGCTCCTGCTCTCGAGGAGACAAACCCTCCTCCTGAAGGGGAGAAGATGACAGAGTACAGCCATCAAGCATGCCAACACTATTTCAACAGAGCAATACGTAAATCTAATCAACAGAATCTGAACGTTGAACATATCAGACTTTTTGTACATGAATATCTGCTCATCAATTTCACAATTAGTGGTTTCCACTGCAGCTTAGGCACCTGAGTCTTTGGGGGGACTGGCTTGATGTTTGCCATGTGGCTGGAGATCGGAAGGATGTTGAGTTGGTCATCAATAACAACACAGTTTTTGCAAGATGCAAGTGACAGGATAAACCTAGAAGTAAACACATGTAAAATATGGTTACATTCTGTTTTAAATTTGCCAAATGTGCTCCATTAAAAAGCATGAAAACACAAACCTCTCATTGAACCGGCCAACTACATCCTGGTGAGCCTCAGTCCTGTATCTTGAGTGCACATCCTGGAGGGAAAAATAGGTTGCTTTGACAATCTGAGCATCAAAATTGATTTAGATAGAAAAAAGGAACAGGGCTTTACCATGGTCATGGTGTACAGCTGCTTGAGAGAGTTCATAGTTCGGAGCAGAATGACGACGATGCCGCCTCCTTCAACTGTCTCGATGGTTCTTGCCAAAAGGTTAGGAGTAAGGGCTTCAAAGTCCTTTGAGGCAAGTAAACAAAACAAGTAAATACTGAAAACACCCGAGATGTCAGGAATAAACTCCACGTCTGAATACAGTCATAATTTCTACTTTTTCAAACATAACCTCACCTGTAAGACGCACATGCCATAGGTGTTTCCCAGGATCTTGTGGGTCTCGTTGTAGTAACAGTAGCGGATGTTTGTGGCTGCGATGAACAGCTCAAACGGGTCGTCCTGATTCAGATTCAGGGTGCCAGTTTTAATCTTCTTCTGCAGCTGCCTCATGCGCTTCTTTCGGTTGCTGGTTCAGACAAATTTATTTAATCAAACCTGTGCCTCTTTTCCATTTCATTGGATTTTAAAATCTTTGAAATGAGTTTACTTCACCTGCTGAATCCCAGGTCTTTCTTGTAGCACCAAAGTACCGAAGGTCGAGCTCTGACTGCAGCTTTAGACAGCATATGATGGAGGATCACAACCTGGAGCAGAGGCAGACTGTTAACGATGCTTCCAGCAAGGAAATTTGCACACATTTGCTAAGAAGTTAACCTTCAATGTAAGAAATAAGAAATAGTTTACTTAATCTAAGTGAGTAGAAGATGGTGTTTTACCTGATCTCTCCCGCGATCTCCCACCACCACAAACATGGTCCGGTGCTGCAAAGCGACCCCATTCTCTATCTGGACCCGAATCCGGTTGTCTACCTTCTTGCGGACTGTCGCCATAATTTTCCTGCCACAAAGACAAACCATATTTTACAGAGGCAAATACTTGGTCTACAGTAAGACAATAGTGACAAAGTTTTACCTACAAGGCGCTGCATGTGAGGAGAAATAATCAGAAGCTGAGTTTCTAAAGTGTCCACTTACCTTGTACCGTAGTTAAATTGCCAGGGATTATACCGGTATTCTTCTTTTAAAAATCAAACGAATCCAGCTAATGGCTGCATCCTCTACTAGCCAGCCATCACGTTGTTGATGCTCTCACGTGTAGACAGTCCATGAAGGACCCTTTAGTGACGTCAAAACCCTGCGACATTCTTCAAAAAGTTTCTCGCATGTAATTTCCCCAGGAATCTTCCTGTCACGTTTATTTCTGTGTATAATGCGTAATAACTAACGTAATATAACGCATTTTTATGTAGTATATGTGCATATATTTTGATTTTGTTGTTATCCGTAGGCCAATGTGCAGCGATTTCCCGGGATTAAGTTACTATATCTCCTTCACATTAATCTGCTACGTCCAGCCACTTACTGTGTAATGCCTTCAAATTACAAGCCATTATAACTCTATTTGGCATTACAAGTCAGTAAATAGTCCTGTTAGAAGCTGCAATAGGCTAATATAAGTGACAAGAGGTCATCTTCAATATATTCAATAAATCCACAAAAAATCAGACAACTCTAGAAGGTAAATTTACCTTCACAATAAAAAACAAACAACTAGAATTATAGAAAATGGTCCATGGGTGGATAAAGCAACTGTTTAATTAGAAAAAACAAAAACAAAGCTTACGCAGGAAGCACGAGTATGCAACACAACTTTATTGAAACTCTTGAAGCAACATCAATTTACAAAGGAGGAAACTGGAGTTCATCGAACAAAAATGTGTTGTTTTGAACCAAAATGACAGAGAAGAACTGAGAAAGAAATTCCTGTGATTTGGACCAGCAGTGGCAGGTGCTTTTTTTTCCTTTTCATAAAACAAAAATAACTTATGAACTGTTTCAAGTTTACAGGACTATTGAAACACATGGCTTGTGTAAAATCAATGATAAGATCTACAGCATACCTTGTGTTTTAGACTTTAAATGATTTGTTTCCATATCAAAGCAGGCATTACTTTGATTAAAGAGACAGGATAATACCACTGATGTAGAATGAAGAAAACAGAGCGAAAGTGAGTTGGGGCAAATGCATTCTTAAGATTTCAATTTTCAGTGTGGACCAGTTTATTCAGTCACAGTCATGGAAGGCCATTTCAGGATCGCATTGCTTGAGTGCTGCCTCTTGACACCCCTCTGGGTCCCTGGCCAGCTCCACGCTTATAGTTTTGTTGGTAACCGTCCTTGAGCAGAAGCAAAGGAAGAAACATATTAGAATTTGAACCAACAGACATAAAAATTGCTTTAACAAAGCTGGTGTGAAGACTGAACGCTTCAGTCATACCCTCTGATAATTCCCATTAGGGTAGTCCCGAGGTGTGTTGAACTGAGTCTGTCCATATCCAGAGTTTGGAGTGTTGGTGAAAGGAGGACGATAACCGTCATAGCCACCTAGAAATAACAAGACTTAATTTAGACAGGTCACTTACAAATCAATAATGCCAGTATCTGAAAATGTAATGCCGGTACATCAAAAAGCACTCACTGGATTTTTAAAATACCTTTGTCAGCATATACAAAACATTAAAATCTAATTTCTGTTAATCTAAGCTGGCTAAAGTTTCACACCACCCATTCGGTTCAAGCACTCAACCCTAGGAATTGATGAAGTTTGCAAAGAGCTAATAAAGTTATGTGAATACAGCTTTAGTTTGTTAGACAGATAACTGCTCCAAAAAATCTTCAAACTGTACAGAGCTAAGGTTTTGGCTGCAGGATGGAGACTAATATAATTCACTACATACAGTCATATGCAAAAGTTTGGGCACCCCTGATCATTTTCAAGATTTTTCTTTATAAATCATTGGTTGTTTGGATCATCAATTTCAGTTAAATATATCATATAGCAGACAAACAC
>JAVQJG010262515.1:0-21937 GCA_036024015.1 Craterocephalus amniculus
CCTAGTGATCCGGAGTCAAATTATGAAAGTTAAACCCCTTAGCGAAGAAAAAGCGTCACACAAAAGCTAAAAAAAAAAAAGCCGCTATCGCTAACTAAGCTAGCCGGACGTGAAATCGGTTATTGTCCCTTTAAGTAAAGTGCTGGAAAAATAATTTATCGTTTTTCATTTCACACTTTATCAGAGGAAATCGATCGTGTTTGCAGAATCAAGACACTGCCTCCACTCCACCCAAATGATTCACTATAGGAATTTCTCTCATCCTCTCTCATCTCAAGCTCATTATGAAAGGCAAATAAGCTGTAGCCTACATTGTTTCTAAACTGTCATGTATGGCCTTAAAGCAGGGATCTCAAGCTCCTGTCCTCGAGGGCCACTGTTAGGTGTTTGATGTTGCCTGCTGCTATATCACACCTTGATGCCTGCAGTTTGAGATCACTCCCATCAGATAAGATGCGTCATTAGGGGAAAAAGTTTCTACTTTCCTTCAGTCTATTATTAAATAACAATATTTGAATAACAATAATAATCATATATATAATAATAATAGTGATGATAATAATAATAATAATAATAGTAAATATGCCAGTTTTCCCAATTCAAAATAAGCGCGTAATTGACTACATTTTACATTTGGCTTGAAATCCATTTTGAAATTAGGCATAGAGACTGCATCAACACAGGGAATGGTTCCAACTGTCTTGATAGCCCTCAAGGTGATTTACTGTCCTGTAAACCATCTGGAGAGGAGAAAAAAGAAAGAAAAGAGAGGAGTCAGAACAGGAAAAAACAGGGGGTGGACGTGATCAAGAGAAATGAAAGGGGCAGGAATACTAAGAGTGTTATGAGCACAGGCCCTTTGCATAAATTGATTATTTTGGCAAAGTTTCTGCAGATGGTATATTCCCACCACACCCTTTGCCTGAACGCTGCCAGGCAATAAACGCTGTCATTTGTATAACTTGCTTGTCTATGTGTGTGTCTAAAAAAGTGAAAATTACCATGGCTACAGAAAAACTCAGCCCATAATGATACACGTCTAACAGGGTTTGATCTAAGACAGGAAGGAGCATATGTCAAACATTTATCTGACCGACTCATGGTGCAAATGAATGCAAACAGGGTGAACTACTGGTCAGGAGCAGGCAGCGTTGTTTTAAAAAAAAGTTGTATAACTTTTGATCAACTGGGGAACATGAGGAAATTTTTTACTTCCCACTGCATGCAGTCTGCAAGACTAAGTAGGTTATGTAACCATCAGTCTGCAGACTTCTTCTGAACACCATAGTTCTTCACCTTCAGGTTTGACAGCATGGTGTGTGTAGTGTTTGGAAAACAGACAGTCAACATTTGCTCAGCTTGTATGAAAATTCACTGTCATCAGTTATAAAAGCTTTCTGTTCAGTTCATTTTCTGATCATACATTCAGAGCAATTTTGTGTTTCGCTGTTTTTATCTAAATGCTTAAAGACACTAAAAGCCAAGAAAAAGTCACCACTTTATAACTGAACTGCTAAGCAGATTGTGTGCAACTGCAAACACTTCTAAAAGTGAGCTCAGTAAAAAATGGGAGGGCTGCCAACATAAATTTCTTAGATATGACAGATATATTTTCTGATGAAGTGTAGCACTCACTGCATGATCTATTGAATTTATTCACTTATTTTGGGGGTCTGAAATTTGATAGGTCACAACTTTGCTGCTTTAGCCTGTAGTATCTTTACCTATCAATACTTTTGACTTTGTCCAGCTTACTCACTTAAAGGTGTTATTGGATCTAAAAGATCATTTAGGTTGTTGAAACAGAGACTCCTATCAATAGCAAAGTCTGATAAAAAAAAAAAATACAACCTAGATGCATATGCTTGTGTTAACATGTAAACATGGGGTGACAGCACCACCTTGCAGGACAACTGAGTACTGCACAGGCCCAGTTCTTAATACAAATATATAGCATAAGTCTTAGAAACAGAAACATTTTATTCCCAAGTGTGATGCAGAGATATTAAATTGTATCAGTGTGGACTCTATTGCAAGTATACTGAAAGTCTCAGCAGTTTTTAATCAGGGTTAAAAACTTTTCTATTCACCACCTTTTATCAAGAAAACATTTTTCCTTACATTTTATCCTCTTTTTTGAGTATTAGCTTTTCTGTTTTTATTTACTTTGTTTTTAATACTTTTTTAAACACTTTTTGCTCCTTGAAGCTGTAATGCTTCTACTGTTTTCTGTAAATGTGCTATACAGATAAAACTGCCTTGCTTAATGTAAACACAAGTACTGAAATGGTCTGTGACTAAAATTATAAACTAAAAATTACAGTCAATGGTTGCAATATAGGGCACAGAATAAAACATACATTTTAAATTGAGCGATCAAAACAGAGTACCGTATTTATTTTAGAATTTATTAAGAACGATTCCTCTCTTTCCACCATCATATGATTTTTCTGTTGGTACAGCATGAAGGCACAGATTTCATTCTCTGAGCAGACCTGACCAAAAGCCAGAGTACACAGATTTTTTAAAAAGTGATGGTATAATGCAACACTTCTGGCTAACCACAGTGAAAATTAACTGACAATCTTTTTCACCCCAAAATGGCTATTGTTGTCAGAAGAGTCAGAGGCAAATCTTTCCCCTCCATAAGGCTAAAGATAATCCCACAAGAAGAGGACATAATGGAGTCAAATAACATATTTGTATATAAAAAAAGGAAAGGAGAAATGCTGGTAGCCATATTTACCAGTAATCCAAAACATTACGTATAACAATAGAAAAGTGTCCGTGGGATAGTTTGTTAGTGTTATAAGGCAAAAACTACCCCGGTGCACTGTGGGTGACCTTAGTGTGGTCTGTACCATACATACAAGAAAAAGATACAACCAAAACATCCATCATTAAATGGTGTTTAGTGTACTGGTGAAATACAAAAAAAAGAAACCTTACAAAAAAAGTATCAATTCATTTTGTTTTGGCTTATAAACAGTACCATTACAAATGCATTGTACACATCCTATACATCAGTGCTTGTCTGCTTAATTAAGAATCAAAGCACATTCTTATCCCAACTCATGTGGAGGTAGAAATACTGCAGCAAGCCCACACAGTCAGAGTAAAACCATTGTCTATAAACACTAAAAGTAATTTTCTCATTAAAATGTGTGAACTGATTCAGAACTATTCTGTTGTTTCCAAACAAACATGAGCCAACACTTTTACACACCTTCCTCCACAGTGTGTACCACCAGAAACCTTTAAACAGCTAATACTCCGAAACCTCAGTCTCTCTTCACACTATGATACCATTTGAAAATAAATAGGACATGCACCTCTTTACATGTAGTGCGTTAATTTCATGAGAAAGCAGACTTTCTGAAATGTGATCCATGATCAAACTAAAGTCAACGATTACACACTGAACTGTAACAGGATACATAATAAAGGGCTCAACGTGTACCTGTCAAAGATACTACAAACATTAATAGAAAGTCATTTTAGCAGGTTACATTAACAGTGATTAAATGATTTTTATGTCAAACTATATTCAAACTCGTCTCACATCCGTCTCACCATTGATGCGTATGCATACGCTGGGGGAATTCTGTGGAAATGGTGTCTTGACTTTATGTGGAAAAAACACGACTCTCTTTTGTTTATGAAATATGATCAAAGGATCGCAAACAAAACTGAATGAAAGTTCATTTGGATCCTTTTCCTCTGATATTTTTGAGATTCTCCTCTTGTCTGTCAGTAAATCTGAGTCCCAATTTAACCCATTATTATTAAAGGCCTTATTTACAAAAGCCTTTTTAAAAAGGAGAAGTTAAAGCTGTCCAATAATATCCATAATTTCTCTGCCTTTTAAGAAACTAGAAAAATGAAATAAAATAAAAAGTAAAGATAAAAACTTCTGCTTTAATGATAATTACTGATTTTGGCAGCTGTGCTTATAACATGTTGATGTGTCGTGTGTGTTGGTCCACACTCGTAAGGTAAACACAGACGTCAGATTGAGTCATAATGGGGGATAATGCAAATGACAAAGCATTTCTGTAAGTGTTGTAAAATTCTGGGATGCTGCTGTCAACTCTTGCAGCAACATACACATAAAACAAGCAACAGGTATGACTAGTGTGACGGTTGGTCGGATAAAACAAGTGTGGGTTTCGAGTAAAGTAGTGGAGGTTCTCTGTTAAACTGGAAATAGTGTTCAAACTGTATGTATCAAAAAGTCTGAAGAGTCTTCGCATGCGTGCATGCAAGATGTAGCTAATCATTAATTAGTCGATAAACGTGGTACTGTGCTCCGTGTTCACTTGTAGACACTTCAAACACAAAGGCGATGCACAGCAGGGTCTCCTGAGTTTCTCTGTTGGACACCACCTGACAAAAGACAAGAAAAACAGTAAGGATAATCTTTATTTTATAACAGAATTTGATTCTGATGATATAATCCAAAGTAGAAATGATTATTCAAGAAAGTCATATCTGAATCTTGGGAGCCTGTGCAGCAAAAGACTTGCAATAAAATGAGTTCATGACATCAGTCTTGTGATGGCAGTAAAGTACCTGTAGAATAGTGAAGTTCTCCAGTACGCTGTTCATCATGTATTTCTCTGGCAGATGTTTGAGTTTGTGGATGAAGTTGATCATGTATTCACACATGGGTGAGCGATGGATGCGGAAAACATACTTTCCTCCCTCCAAACGTGCATATTCTGTCTGGATGAGGTGAAATCCACCAAAATGCATCTCGATTAAAATGCATGATCATGTACCGAAACGTGAGGGATTTTCTTCCACTGAAAAAATAACTCTCACCTCAACCTTCTCCACCACCTGTTTGCCAAAGGAGCAGACCTTTGTAGAAACACTGATAGTGATATTTTCTGTTCCGCTGTACTGGCTGCTCACCCCGTAGAACACACCAGAACCCTCCTCGATGTCACTGCTCAGGTCCGCCTTCAACACGCAGAACATGAAGCACAAAAACCGTAAAAGAGAGACTCTTATTACAAAAACGTATCACCAACCCTGTTATCTACATAAATCTAGGTCAAGGTTATTGTAGTCATAGATGGGTTTAGCAAGGTCACAGATTCAACATGTTAAATCTCCTCAACATGTTTCATTTAAGTGGATCTCAGAAGGGGACTGGATCTGAGCACTTACCCAGAACTTGACCAGAAAGAACGCATTGTGTGGACCTTTTTCGTACAGCTCTTTCAGGCCTCCTTTCTTCTCCGAGAACTTGTCATAAATCTGCCTCACGTCTATAGACTCCAAAACCGGATCGCTGTAGCCAGGGTTTGAAGGCCCGATATGAACAAAAAGATGTTTTTGCTGTAAGGATTAAAAAAAAGAGAGGAATACAAAACAGCTTTATTTTTGACAGTATCCTGCATTGCAGTCTCTTTCATAAAGAAGTTCCTGGTGCCTCTACCGTCTCTCTGTCTCTCTGGGTCTCCATATAAGCAGAATATTCTAGTAGCCGTAGTTTGGACGAGGCAATGGTTCTGTCTTGCCATACAGGAGCTGCTATGGCGGCAGGCCGAGGAGGTGGCAAGGTATCATAACCTGTGATACATTTTAACCAGAAGAACACATTTACTATGACAACATTAATGCCAATTTGAAAAATTGAAAGATTTTCTTTTCACACTTACTGATAGGTGCAGGGACTGGGGCTGGTAGTGTAGTGTAGGGAGGCTGTGCAAACGGCTTAATGCTGTGAATGTTAGAAACAGAAGAAACCCAAATGAGATGCTGTGAATGTTAAAGAAAGAAGCTCTGTCCGATTTCAAACCATCAAAAGCAACAAACTGCAGCTGGAAGTGGCATACTTACTCCTGAGGTTGTTCAGGCTGTCCTGGTACAGGACCGGACCAAAACTAAACAGGAAAGAGGAGAAATGGTTCACACTCTTAACAGAAAGACAAATAAAAGACAAGAGTGTGTTTGTCTTCGTGGGTTTTTATCTCACTCTGACAGGTGGAGGGAAGGGAGTCTGAGGTTTCATTACACTTGCAGACACAATCTGAGCTGATGACAGGTTGGCTACTGTCTGTAGTGCCTTGTCTTTGGATGCCTGGTCCTGAATGATGAAGACAAAGACAAAGTAATTCATACTCAACATACAGTATATTAAAATTTTCAGCTAAATGGCGGTTATCATTCCACGATCAGCCATCTTTAGAGGCCAATTTAGACAGCAAGCAGCCAACATGTACTGTACTTTGCACTGATGCAGTAGCTATATAAGAAGTAAAGGCAGGCAGCAAAGCAGGCCTAAGAGGAAGCGAAAGCAGGAGGCGCACCAAACTAGAAGAACTAACCATCACCAGCCCTTAATTAAAGCCACTAAAAACAAAAGAGCTATGAGCATGGTTTTTGAGTCTGGCAGCAGAACTGCAGACTGTGGACTAGCAGTAATGTGATGCCAACCACAAAGCACAAAGCCTGAAGCAGAGAACTGTAAATGTATCACGAAAACTTACCAAGTTCATGGCCTATGGCAAAAAAGACACGCAATTAATTAAATTCAGTACATTGTATTATGATATTAAGTGACAGATGCACTCTTTGGTATTAAAGCTGGCTGACTGCATACACACTTGTTTTAGAAAGTATTCACACCCTTTCACTTTTTGAACTTTCCTTCCCACTTCATTATGCTTTTTAGAAATTAAGACCTGCCAGGACTCATCTAATACCCTATGATGACAAAGCAAAAACATTTTTTAAAAGTTACGTATGTAAATAAATTGTTCATTAATAATGTGTGCAGGTTCTTCTTGATGCACTTTACACCAGGTATCTGAAATCCTGCAGGTTTTAGATGTTTTCCTGCTTCAGCACAACTGATTCAAATGAATGGATGAATGTGTTGAACTTGACAGTCATCTGTTGGATCTACATAATCTGAAGCAAGCACATAAACCTGCAGTGCAGTGGCCTTCTGTCTTGTTCATTTTCAGACATTTGATTATCTCTGTTCTGATGCAAATGCCAGTATTTAATTTTACAGTGATTTCTTTGTTGCCCTGCTCCATCAGAATATAGCCCATCCTACCACGTCCCACTTTTACTAATCAAATTCTTCTTTTACACCATTGTTTTTGGTGGAATGATTTAAATATCAAACATTCTTCTTCACAGGTAAAACAAATAAGGATGTTAGGATATCTGACCATATTGATGCATGCACAGAGAAAACACATTGTAATAAAGAAAAGATAAATGGCAAAAATGGCCTGCGAGAAGTGTGTTGATAACAGACTGACACAACATCACAATAGTGGCAACTCAAACAGGTGTTCAAAAATATTCATTTTTCATTTAAAAGGTGATGTATAAACTGGTCATTTGTGCCATCTTTGAGCTGAATGCTGATGTTTATACCAGCTAATATACTGATCTGAAAGCTGGACCAAACAAATGTTTAATGACAGGATCAAAACCACAAGCACTGTTCTTAAAAAGAAAAGATCAAGTATTGGAGGAAATGTTCAAGAACAAGAATGTAGAGATCAGAAATGTATCAAGTCCCTGCAGTGTGTATGTCAGTGAGGGGCATATTGCAAACCCTGTTTGTATGTCTGCATTCATCAATGTTTATTATCACAGCCATACTCGAGGATCCAACTAAACCAGATATACAATCTCATGCAATTAAATGCCCAAGGCTGCAAACGTCTCAAATAAAAGCAAACCTGCTGCCATGCATTTAACATACAAAAAAAAAAAGAAATTAAATAATTCACACAATCTGTTATCCTTGGCTTGAACATAAAACAAGCAACTAACAACATATGGACAAACAAAGCCCATGAAGCACACAAGCAAACAAACGTTTGAAAATGTAAAACCTTGAGTCTCAAACTGCTGCAGATTGCACCTTGATGAATGTAGAACTGTCATGCACTTATCTGCCTGTCGAAATAACAGCTTAGCATGTGGACAACACGCAGTTAGTTTGACATTAATTTAAAGAAAAAAAGAGAAAAAAATCACTGTGCCTTTCTTTACCTAGCCAAATGAAAAAAAAAACCAAGGTACAGTTGTTGTAGTCTCAGTTATGCACATTAGATGTGTTAAGAAACAGATAGAGAAGCAGAAATCATAGAATCTACACCTATGATGATAAAAATGGTTACTTTAGATTTGTGTTGCAAGCAGAGCAAAGCCACTAGCATCGCACAGTGAGCTTGTGTACCTTCAGTTTAGACTGAATCTCACGAGACTTTCTCTTAGCCAAGACTTGCAGGTGACTAGAGACCTGAAGAAAGACAGGATGAAGGGAAAAGGATGGGAAGAAGAGGGAAAAGAAGAAAAGGGGGAACGTGACTAAAGAGGATAGAGAGCGCCGATGCTGCTGGGACCCACCTTGATGCTTGCCTGATATTCTCGCACCCGCTTACGTGCCAAAACTTGAATGTGACTAGACACCTGTGGGGCCGGGGTTGCCCCATGAAAACACATTCACAGGAGGATTTTACTAAACAGGCATAATACATCCATACATTTACTTTTCAGCTAAATGGGTAAACTGCAGCAACATTCTAAAAAAGATATCAGAAGATACAAACAAGTACTAACAAAGTACTGCTACATATTTTAGTTGTATAATATTCAGTTGTATGTGTGCATACCTGCTTGCGTGTGCGCGTCTTCCCCGTTCGTAACTTTATATAGCGAGCTATCAGCTCATTTCGACCTGGAGTTGAGGAAGAAGGAATCAAAATCAATCAAGCACTTAAAACCCAAAAACATTTTTCTGCCTTAATAACAAAGAAGCAGGGAAAATTGATCATTTTATGCACAAAATAAGCTGATTTCAAACATGATCCTGGCTACAGGTTTCAAAACAGTTTTTACGGAGGCAACAAATGGATGAAAAAGCAAGAAAATAAAAAAAAAACAAAACCAAGTAATCATGTTAATTGATATGAGGTCTGTAACATTATTAGCTGTAAAAGAGATGTCCGATGCAGAGCCTCTTAGATGTAAAGATGGGCAGAGGCTCTCCAGTCTGGGAGAGAGTACATTAAAAGATTGTGGAATACTTCAGAAACAATGTTCCTCGACGTCAAAGTGCAAATGCTGTGCAGCTCTCATCATCTACAGCATCTACTGCATAACATGGTCAAAACCTCCAGAGAAACTGGAGACATCTCTGTGCGTATGGGACAAGGCTGAAGACTTTCATTGGAGGACAGTGATGTTGGGGCCCTCAGACGACACTGAATCACTCATCAGAACAACTGTGGTACTGACACTGCAAAGCGGGCCCAGGAATACTTCCAGAAACCCCCGTGGGTTAACACAATCCTCCATGCCATCTGCATGTGGCAACTAAAGCTCTATTGAGCAAAACAGAGGCCATATTTGCACATGGTCCAGAAGTGCCGGCGTGTCCGGTGGGCCTGGACTCGCCTGAAATGGACCGTTTCAGAGTGGGAAACAGTGAGAGGAGTCCAAATGGGAAAGTCCTGTTTATAATCCCTGATACAGCATCACTCGGACTAAAGAGGAGGCAGACCTTCCAGCAAGTTATCAGTGTCATTTCAAAAGCATGTCTGATGGTACGAGGGGACAAAAGTCCATACACACAGTGTTTCCTTCAGGTTTTTGGTAGCCAATTTCTGATGACCGCAGTGAATGGTTAATGCAGAATTACTCTTCACATCAAGGCCAAGTGTTAACGACAATCGATTGGTAACGATGCCGGGTGATTGTTGATGGCAAGAAGTTCAACTTGATCCTCTTGAGCAGGTGGGGTACCCTGCTAATAAAATGGTGAGTATAACATATAACAGGGAAACATAGCGTTATGGGAAGCTCGAGGTTTTAGAACAACATTAAGCTCCAATCTAGATGACATCTATTTCAAGGAAGTCCTGCTAAAACACATACAATACTGCAGCTATTAGAGAAGAAGAGTCCCAGTCAGGGACTTCAGGAATTCAAAACCTTGATGCCCAGATTCAAACTGTTCTGAAAAGAAGATGAGATGCTACACCATGGTAAACATTAGGGATGGGCATGATTAATCCACGACTGACTAATCGAGCGCTAATAATTTCATTTAATTTCCACACGAGTCATTAATCTTGACATCTACATTAGGAAACACCATTTTTTCTACTTTACTGATTTTTAATATAGCCCATAAATACTTTATTTTAATGAACTGAAATGAATATAAGATAATAATGATTAGTCGAAAACTGTTTTTTTTCCTGATGTTCGATTAAGACAATTTAATCAAATGCCCATCCCTAGCAAAGATGCTCCTTGCCAACCATTTTTTAGATCTGTGGCAAGCTTCACTTTTGAAAAAAGCTGAATTTGAGCATAAAATTGTAAATATCGCCTTATGTGATTTAAAAGTCTTTAAGTTTTAATTCTGTTTAAATTCTAAATATTTTTTAAACTACAGAAGATGGAAAGATGGTAAAGTTCAATTGGACGGGAAAAGAAAACGGGAGAAATCATATTGAGACCAGACATAAATCATTGCAGCCTGCTCAGCTTTTCCTCTTTCTGCCTCCCAGCACCTGATGATCTGCTTATTTCTGATAAGACCAATGAACAACAGACTCCAATACTCTGCTCCAAGGAGGTCACATACAGCCAACCACACAGAATCCACAGCTTTAAATCGCTGATCACATATATGAGCCAACGTCATCAGCATCACCATCAGTCTTTCTGGGAAGTGGTGTGACACTGTAAAGGTTTTATATGAGTCACATCAGCTCTGTTAACTTACCAGAACCCTGAAATGCCCCCCAAATCCACAGAATGGGCTGACTCAGGCACAGCAGTCCGCTCCAATTCCCAAAACATAACAAACTCCACTGCCAGCTACCACAACTCCACAAAAGCACTAATACTTTTCTTTTAACTGGTACGTTGAAGTTAAAAACCATTTCATCACTCCAAAATGCTGAGGTCTCAGTTGAAAGTGTTTACTTGAAGTACACCATAAAGTGCTTACAACATCTGTAACACACCCACTTCCAATCATAAGAGTATGGAGGATAATTTTCAGTAAATCCCACAGTACACAATGCAATCAGTCACAGAATACCAGTAATGAGTTAGAAATGAGCTGAGAACTGAACGAATGAGCAGGTAAAAACTGACAGAACTTCACCTCTGTGTAGCTATGGGCAAATACTATAAATCAGGGTGTATATTGTGTGCTTTTTTAATAGATTTTGAATATTACTGCTCTGATTCTGCAAATTAATATATTATCATACACTGTTAAATTAAGTTTGACCTTTTGATATCGTTTATGGTGGAAAGTACAATTTGTAGCAGAGGTGCATCGATGTTATAAGCTGGTTACAAAATGAGAAACCGATGGATTAATATGAATGCGAGTTACAGGCTCAGTGTCTATGCAACTTTCAGTGCATGAACACCAGTACCAGTGGGACTATCCCTGTTTAATGAGAGGGGAAATGGGGGAGGTCAACACAGAGCCCACACTTCCACAAAAGGAGAAAATGCCACAATGCTGAAACAACCTTTCCTTCCCTGTCACATGGGTTTACAGATCCAGTTTCCCTTACTACACACTCGCACACACGGCACAGGCTGCAGCAGATGAGAAAGCCATCACTCGGCCAATCAAGAATGCAAATATGACTTTTGGTTTAAAGCCAAGGCCTTCAATTACATATCAAGAAACTGTCAAAATACAAAACTCTGGAAATCATGAAGAAAAGTCCTAATAAAAACATTCAAAAGGCTCATTGTATTAGTGCACGTATTAAATCAGTGAACCAATATAAATGAAAACCAGTATAATCAGTGCTTGAACAGGGCTATTCGAAAAGCTTTGTACCTCTGACATCACCTGAAACGTCAGCTCGGCCTATCCTTTGATCCGGTTACTGCTGGCTGCCCTTTGACCCCAATGCTAAAGAGCCCTCTCCAAAAATACCTTCAGGCAGATGAATAGAGCACAAACTAAGACAACTGCAAAAGGGCCAGTGGCCAACTTGTTGCAGAGTATTATCAGCTGATCAATGTGAGCCTTTGTTGTACCTCGTGAATCAGGGTCCAAAATAAACACCTGCTGAGAACTAAATTAGGCTAAAAGAGGTTTAGTAGGTCAATGCAGGTCAAAACTCTGGTGCATGATAAATCACTTGAAGCAATTGTCACCCCCCCATACCCAATTCATTCATATTGAGTTTAATAAGAAACCCTAGCATAAGAATCAAATGTTATAAATATTTAAAAGACGAGCCCCCCTGAGAGCGCCAACTACAAACTAGTTAGCATTCACGTTTTTATGGAATCATCTTAAAGTTATACATTAAATAATATCCATTCAAAAGTGAGATAAAGGAGAGTTTGGACTCTGAAGCCAGTTACTTTAGTCAAATAACACATGATATGATTTTGTAACTGGTCCACTGTGATATGGTAAACCAGATATGTAACCCCCAACCATTTTTCTCAAGTTTAGATCTGCTACATCCCCTAATAAGGTATAATGCTTGTTTTGTATTTTTAGTTTTTTTACAATATATATTTTCAATTCTTTTTTTTAAATTTAAAATTCAAACATCAAATGATGTAATTCTGTATGTGCGTGAATAAACTACATTAATTTAGTGAACTGAACGGATGGCAACAATATGATGCAACCTTTTTTTGCAAGGCTTGTATTTAAACCCTCGTGCTATATTTACAAATTCCCTCCTCAGACAGCTTGCAGACTGAGTTCTTTTGAACCTACAGTGATTATAAAATTAGAAATCCGTCAACATTTAATCAGTGATCTAAGTCAGTCCTTTCGAACAAACTGAAAACCACCAGTCGGTTCTCTATTGTTTCACAGTAACCAGATTAAAGGTCTTGCATGCAAACAATAGATGTCCTCACAGTGGTAAGCCGTTATAGCTGCAGTTGTAAATCTGTGTCTAACAAAAACACTGACAGTCTGTACAGTCACCCTTCCATTGTGTTTGTAGTTCTTTTTGGTTTTTTTCTCACAATGGAGAACAGAGTGATATTCTTCTTTCAATTTACTGTTCCTCACCATACATCTTCCCCTCATCTGAAAGTATGATCTTCCTCCTGCCGCAGGGAGGGTAGATGGCCAGAGCTTCCTGAAAGCTCTGCTCGATGTCTGGACTCCACACGCCTTCAGGGTCCCCGTCCAGTCCACGGTCGGCTCCATCAGCCACTGCTTCTCCATTGCTGCTCTCCTCCTGGGCCCCGTCAGGGCTGCCACGGCAACTCCACTCCGACGCAATGATGACGGTTCCAGCTACAACACACCTACGAGCAAACAAGGCGAGATATGTTTTTTAAAGCAAATTATTCTGCAATTCCTTTGATTACACCCATCGCTATCAAATTCCATCCAAAGCCAAACAAAAGCACAGACTGGTTTGTCTTCTCCTGGTTTATAGGAGAAATTATTCCACATTAAAAAAGCATTTAACCAAAACCCACCATGATACAGAAGAACAGAAGATTAGTATTTATTTTCATAGCTGATTAATTTACACCAAAAGGCATCGCAATCAGCAAGGTTTAGAGGAATAGAAGCAATGGCCTCCTGACTGTTTTGAAAACAGTCAAACTTTAATTAATCTGATAAAGCTGGAAATACAAATCCTGAGTGTCTAGTCTCTATTTTCAGGTGATAATAAACAACATACTTTTGTGGTGAAGGAAAGTTTTTTTCTCCTCAACTCCATGGCTGCTGGAAATTGCCAACCATTACTGCGAGCAAGAAAAGCTGCCAAAGAAACCATTTGTTTTCTTAGATTTTATTGTAATGCACAAAAAAAGCTCCATTTTCAAAAAAGCTCAATATTTATAACATCAAAATTAAAGTAAATTAGAGTGATGGCAATGTAAATATTCTGAAAGGAACACAGTATACAGAAATACAGTCAATAAATAAATGTAAGTTTCAGAACAGATGTAAAAATATTTTATATTTTTGCAGCAGAAAAGGAGAAAGTGAGCAGCCCAGAGGAAGGAAGCTGGCCAAACCAGATTTAACTGCTGCATCAGCAATGAACTACACTGACTAAAATTGAGATGCAGACTGATTTTGAAGCAGAAGGGAAAAAATAACAATAACATGGTGAGGTATTACATCCCAGAGAGAGATGAGAGAGTTCAAGAACATGTGAGATGGGGGAAAAGCCTGGTGAAATACTTTGACAGCTTTAGATCAGTGGATACCGACATTCCGAACAGAAAATAGACAGACAGGGAAGGTTGTTGACATATCCAAAAGGAATTGCCACACTGAATGTGTTTGATGTGTAAAATCTCACAAATAAAAAATTACTGGATTTTACTGACCATTATTAATGTGATATCCATATATTTTTCAATAAATCTAAATTGCTGTGACTTGTTAAAAAGCACGCAATTTATGCAGTTGGTGTGGTACAAGTGTGTTGTCCAGTGATAGGCCATCATGGCAGCTCCATCACCGCCACCACTGGTGTGCATTTTCTATACATATTTAAGTTGCTTGATTGCAATAAACACACAATTATGTTCATTTTGAATGAAACTGAAATCATATTCAATGAATAACTATGGTGAATAATAAAGCAACCAATTGTGTTTACCGGAAACAGAATTTGATTAACTGGACAGATAAAGTGTGTTTGAGTTTTCTGACATGTTTAAAGGTAAAAAATGCCTACATAAGCACTGATCATTTAGAAGTCATATCAGAAGTTCAATTAAATTCTGAGAACATGTAAACCTCCAATACACCGCTCTCAATTGTCAGAATCTCACATGCTACTGGACATAAAGACTTCAAACTAAAGTCAAATCAGTAAAATACAAATTAAAGATTAGTTTGCAACTTGTAAAGGGGAAAAGTCCACACAGTCCCCGTTTTCTGAATTGAAATCTGAGGACAAATGAAAATTTAGAAAAACAACAACAACAACAAAAAAATCTGTGCTTTTGATGGATGGATGAGATAAGTATTAACTTTATGACTTGCCAAGAATGTTGTAAGATTTCTTTGGACTACAAATGTCTCAACACTTCCCCATGACTGAAATCAGATTCATCTAAAGTTGTTTACAGCTGGTGTGTATTAATAGCCCTGTTACCCAAGGTCGAAGACCTGACATGCAAAACTCCCAAATATTGAAAGCTAGTTATACTGTCATACGACACCATAAACTTCACTATACCTGAAGGCAAATTTCTCCTTGACTCTTACAAAAAACTAGTTGGAACAGCTAAGGATGTTACATGATTAGACAAATAATAAACAAGTTGGCAGAATATGACCAACAACATATTTCACCAAGCCGTTGCTTCCAGGATAAAATTGTTTAATATGTAGTCTTAAAAGCCATACAAGCTTTTAGAAGCCTGTAACTCTTTTTGCAAAGACCACATGAGGAAATTACACATTCTTGTGTTATTGTTGAGGATGCTCCAAGTCTCTTCAAACACGAACACACATATGCAACATCAACATAAATGTAGTCTTGTGTGTAATGTTTTCCAGAGTGTGGCAAACATGGTCCCTGCCACAAAAGAACCACAGAGGAGTAGTGTGGTGGCTGAGTTTCCCCTGCTGCAGTGGGTTTATATACAGTGTGCAGGGCCTTCCCCATTTCAAATCGCTGCTGACTGGGCTGTGCTGTTGCCATAGTGATTAGACAGGCCTAGCGGGATGTTAAGAAGGTTTAAAAGAACATTTTGATATTCAAGGGGGAGGTAAGGTGATGGTCTTGAAAGTTTTACTGTGTGAGAAGTTGAGTAGGATTTACCCACAGAACAATGGCACTAAACATTGGTTCATAACATCTTAATGCATGGGCTTTGCTTCAAATGAATATTTCAGTGGGACTGGCCAGAGATATCCTTGATCTAATGCAGGAATAACCTCACTTTACACTATTGGTTCCTACCTGGTAGTAATCTGGCAATGAGGGTGAGATGCCACAGTAATGGTGAGGAGCATTATAATGCTCTTATAGATCAAATTGTTGTCCTGGGTGAATTCTGGATACTTTAAACTGTTAAAATGTATAAATGTCACTAGAAAAAAGGACAATGAGAGTTTGAAACCTTCCAAATAACAAAAAGTTAAAAATATGTTATACACTACAGCATAAGGTTGGTGGAAATATGGGTAAACAGGAAAGTTGTTTCAGTGTAAAACCTAAATGGTAACTTACAGATCAGACTCATCCAGGTACTAAAAAGTGAAGCTACTTCTTACTTTTCCAATTTAAGAAATGTCTTTAAAGTTTAATACAAATAATTTCGCCAATTTATGAAATAGCAAGTCCTTATGTTCTGCTATGGTAACTGTCGTCAGCATAAAAGGCCTGTCCAAAGTGTTCACAAATCACTTTTAAACCCTTTGACACTCCTTTTCAAGACTCCTTAAAAAAAACACAAAACAAAAATCAATGTCATGTCCACACAGCTTTTAAAGAGAGTAAGAGTGATAGGTGAAAGTATGCTAATTATAACACCATATTACTACACCAGAGATTGTAAATAAGCCACTGGTAATTAAAAGCTGTGAATGCCTATATTTCTATAAACTGAGACAGAATTATTGAGATTTTTTTTAACTTTCATTCAAGTTTATTAACAGACTCAGGTCCATATAAAACACAAGTAAAATACATATAAAACACACAACAACTAAATAAATAAATACACAGCTCACCTAAAATACATAAAGACATTTCATCCAGTGCATCCTTAACCTGGATGAGTAACGGGCACAACTCTCAAGGGCATCTGAGAGTTTGTAGAGTTTCTTTGAAAACTTAAATTTAAAACAGGAGTGGTGATGCAAAGATAGCAGTAATGCCCGGAAGGTCCATGTGGCTCTGCCAGTTTCAATATAGCTCTCGGTGGCCAAAAGGTCAGGTGTTCAGTGCAGTGAGGAGCCACTGAAGCGTTGAGCTAAATAAAACTATGAGCTCAGCCAACTCTGAAAAGACACATGCACAGTGAGGGCTGCCTCCTGAGCCAACGAGAGCACCAGTGACATGGTTACTCAAGCCTCCTTTCATCACACAACTTTACAGACTTCCAAGCCAACTTCACTTACCAGTGCTACAAGTACAACTATGTTTTAGACTGAGTCTAAAACTACTCAACTTAACACGAACCAAGAGAACTCATCTTATGAAATTCGGATTAATCAAGCAGGACCACAAGACACAAAATGTGATTCCCCGTCTCACTTCTCATGAATTCCAAGCATCGCCCATGTTGATAAAGTTTTTAATGCAAAGAACGAACACCAGCTACTTGCATCAAGAGGGAAAATGAAATCACACTGATAGGTTGGGAACGGTGGAGCAAACTGTGAGCTGGCAAAACCTCTATAACCCATAACAAGGAAACTCGTACAAAAAACCGTAAAGTACTTAATAACGCAAGAAAACGATGTAGAATCGTAAACGTAAATTCCAGATTATAGCTAGCATATTAAAGGCAAGACAGCGCTAACACTTGTACTGACATGCTAGTTAGCTTGTGAGCTAATAATTCCGTAACAAACTGCAAACAAACTCGGAGAGACGCATTTTAAAAAATCAGCAACACAGGAGTTCACTGAATAAATACTTGAGGCACTTCCCGCTAAACACACAGGGGTCTGAATAAGCAAAGCCGCAGCGGGAAAATGCGAAATATGTCAAATATCCCAAAACTTCCAGCACACGCGAAGCCTAGCAGCTGCTGCTGCGGCATGAAAGTTGCTGCTCACAACAAAGAAGTATCAGGGAGCGCTCTCACCTCACAACGGCGTCCCTGCTCCTCTGCTACAGCCGCGAGCGCCTCTTGTTGTGCTTCTGTCTTTGCTGTGTTGTTTCGTACTTTGTGGGTACTTCAAAGTCAAAACAATCGTCTATGACAGAAAAAAAGCGGAATGCAAAGTATGAGTTTGGTATGAAATCAACGCGCGGAGGAAAATGCACAGAGGCGTGGCGTCGAAACATACGACACGCAAAAGTTTTGTGGGTCCCAAAGCAAACTCCTCCCATGACATCAGACTCCTGAGGGGAAAGCGGAGGGACGGAGGGATGGTGGAAGTGCTGATTTCATTGTCCTCGTAAAAGCAGGGGGAAAGACACTTCTGTGTCTAGACCGTAGAATTTGGTCTTTGAAGAAAAGCTCGCCAGAGTTGGAAGAACAAGCTTTGAAAATCCGTGATTTAACCAAATTCTCATAGGTAAAATGAAACTAAAAAAACAGATTTGTGTCTAAAGTTCAATTTTTTAAATTTCTTTTTCACCTTCCTATTTATATCTCTCCCAAAAACGATTTAACTAGTCAGGAGAATATTTTTTAAGAGAGTTCTCTTTCTGTGCTGGAGAGCATGGTGTTTTAATGCCTGGTGGTGTCACTATCAACCTTTTTACAGTCTATGCTATCAACTCAAAAACATATAAAGAGAAAACTCAATTCAAGCATTTTGTTTGAGGCTTTCTCATTTTTTATCAGCTCTAAAGCTCAGCATCAGATCATTGGTTGTATTTGAGAAAGTGAGAAGGTCAGGGTTATGTCCAGGTCAAGTTCATTGATATAGCACATTTATGGTAGCAAACGGTAGGCTAACAGTAAAGACTAACCCTAACCCTACCCTGCCTTTAAATGACGCAGGACGACAAGTCAGTTAATTAGAGGCAGAGTTGGGCAAATGTCCTCATAACATCAACTAGCATCTCAAATGATGTTAGAAATACTACACAAGTGATGTGAATAACAGCCTAACACCCTCTGTCCTCCACCAACCTCAGTTAAAACTTAAGATGAAGACGTCAAAAAAGAAAAGACAATCAAAAACTTTGATTCTGGCCCCTCTGAAGACCTGTTCTGGACGTTCAGAAAAGACGTCTTTATAACATTTTCTGGACCACTTCTTGCGCAGCTGGAAGTAAGTGGCAGGCTGGCAGTCATGATAAATAATCCACTTATACACACTTATATAGAACCTTATTAAGCTCATGTATGTTCTGCACTTTACACATGCTTTCCATTTACCCATACACATACAGTTTTTATTCAGTATATCCGTTTGGGAGACATGCATTTTGTTTCTTTTCTTTTCTTTTCACGGAGAAAACGATAAAGACAAATCTTTATCGTTGACATTATCATCCCTGTCAGTGCATGTTGCGTTGTGATATCATCTGAACGTCATCAACAGTGGATGGCCTAGTGGTTAGCATAGTGGGCCTGGACACTGCACCGATTCAATCCATTGACCATGGATTAAAAGGAGCCGCTGGAAAGAAGCCCTCTGATTGGCCGCTTGAAAGGAGCCATCTGATTGGCCATTTGAATGGAGCCCTCTGATTGCTCGCTTGAAAGGAGCCATCTGATTGGCCATTTGAAAGGAGCCTTCTGATTGGCCGCTTGAAAGGAGCCCGCTGATTTGCTGCTTGAAAGGAACCATCTGATTGGCCGCTGAAACGAAGCTCTCTGATTGGCCATTTATAAGGAGCCATCTGATTGGCTGCTTGAAAGAAGCCATCTGATTGTCCGCTGAAACGGAGCCCTCTGATCGGCCGCTTAAAAGGAGCCCATCTGATTGGCCGTTGAAATGGAGCGATACAAATAAACTTGCCTTGTCTTTTAAGTTTAACATTAAGCTGAAGTTATTTTAATGGCAAATCAAAAAACAAGAACAAAAGATTTCTGACTTCTGAGATGGATTGAATATATCTTATGTAAGAGATCTTCGTAACCATCTAATGTAATGTGTATCATCTGATACATTCATTTTATGAAACCTAATGCATTGCCTTATGGTAAAAGCTTCTGTACACTGGTGGATACTTTTTGCGCCACAATAAATCAGATATATTTCACAGGATAAATGCACAAGTCTCAGTTGTTATTGCTGGTTTAGATATAACTTCTTTTCATTAGAAAATGTAGCTTCTCCCACATTAGATCATCAAGGCTTAACCTATGAGCTCAAATTACTTTCAAGTCATCATAGATCATGATAGTTTAATCAAATATTTCACTGCTTCATAAGCAAACAGTGAAAATGTTAGTCTGTAGAAACCTTTCTGAGATTAAGATCTTAATCTTAATTTTAGAAACCTTTGTTGAAATAGAAATAAGGCCAAGTACACATTTGTCGAAGGCACCACTGAGACCTCATAATAATAAGAAAAACCTACAATATGATTACGTTTTTTGGTTTCTAAAATTGTTCTTTGGATTATGCATCAATCAATGATTTTTAGTTTTGTTAATATCATCTGTGCATTGTTGCAAAGAGGCTTAAGCCAGCACTGATCATTCTCACTCATCTACTGTGTCTCCCCTACATAGTGAGAGTGTTTGAAAGAAATGGATCTGACTGTGCTGCATAGAACAATAACCATTTTGAGAGGAACATATGACAGTCTCTGAACCCCTAGGTAACATTTTTTATGAGGCTTAGCCTTTCTTATATTTACTGACCATCAACACAAGGCTTATTATTTCTTTAAACCTACAGTCTGACCAGGATAGATAGATTTGATGCAGGGCATTATAAAATTTGTGGTTTGCCCCTTCCTGGGACAATATCAATGATGACAAATATCATAGAAGTGGTTGAGGACAGGAGGAAGCACAAAGTCAAACAGGAAAGCAAAATATTTCAGCTTTGCCTGCTCATTAGGCTGATGTTCCCCTGTTGCCCACTAGAGAACAGCATTACTCCAGTCTTGGGCATTTTGCAAGGACCACAAAACGAAAGTCAGGCTGGTTAAATTCATTCTTTATAGCCATGTGAGTGCATGATACCTGAAACAAACTGGCATGTTTTGGCTGAATTCAGATGAATGACCTTAACTCTACAATATACACAATATGAAAACTTTTCCTGGTGGAGATAAAACGCACTGATATTTGTGCTAATGTTGACTAATCCTACTCACTGATGATGGACAAGAGAACAGAATATACAGCAATATACAGGATTCGCCATCCCAGTGCTCTCTTAGTCTTTTGTTGATGTTAAATTTTCACTTGTTTGGCAGCAGTGGTGTAGTCCAGGGTATAGGTCGGTATACGGAGTAAACCACTTATCGTTCAGTCAGCATATACCCTCTTCTAAACCCCTGTAATGGCACCATATTTTTATATATCAGCCAACCTAACTATCCCTCAAGGATAGTGAAGCCAAGACCAGGCCTACTCTGCCTCTAACTGGCTAGTTCTTACTGTCTTCACTTGTTAAACTGGTTAACTTTAAATGAAGCAGGAGGACAAGTGAGTCAATCTGAGGCAGAGTTGGGCGGATGTCCTCATAAATGAACATCAACTAGCATCTCACATGATGTTAGAAATGCTACACCAGTGCTGTAAATGACAGCCCAACACCCTCTGTCCTCCACCAACCTCAGTTACAACTTCAGATAAAGACGTCAAAAAAGAAAAGAAAAAACTTTGATTCTGGCCCCTCTTAAACGTTTTATGTAGGTTCGATATAAACGCTATAACAAAGTACAGAAAAGATGTATTAAGAACATCCGTTCTGAAGACGAGTTCTGGACGTTCGGAAAAGTTGTCATAATAAGGTACAGAAAAGACATTGAGAACGTCCGTTCTGGTCCCTCTGAAGACCATACGTGCAAGTAACATTTCCAAACAAGGTCCAACAAAAGTGTTCAAGAGAAGGGAGATAATTTTTTGACTATTTGAAAAAAGAATAATAATAAAAAAGAAAGGAATAGTAAAACAAAAGAAGGAGAATTTTTTTTTATTTTCACCTGTTGATTTATTTAACTATACTGCTTCCATCTTACAACCATTCAGTCTGTTTCTCCAGGAATCCTGTCTTTCCATCAAACCCTGTAAACGTGGTGAGAGGGCTCTTTGTTACTGCAGGGGCCACATTAACATGAAATCTTGGGACCTTGGGGTCATG
>JAVQJG010262525.1:0-35435 GCA_036024015.1 Craterocephalus amniculus
AGTCAAATTATGAAAGTTAAACCCCTTAGCCAAGAAAAAGCGTCACACAAAAGCTAAAAAAAATAGCCGCTATCGCTAACTAAGCTAGCCGGACATGAAATCGGGTATAGTCCCTTTAACTACATGTTCCAGTCATTATTTTGACATTTTAGTGCATATTTGTTAAAATCCTGCCAAAACCCGTCTGTGCGGCTCCATTCTGTGGTTAACGAGTGTACTGCATTTGAATTTTGTGGCCAATTTGATGAATGGCGCTGAGGTTCCTTGTGATGTCAGCAACATTGTGTTGCGTTGGCAGCTCTGCTGCTGCCAGGTATAAAAACGGCTTCAGCCACCTCAGGCATCGCTGGAGCTAGCAGCGTTATAGAGGAGTTATGACGGTATAAAATTTCGGATACCACCCAACCCTAGTTGGGGCAGAAACGACAGAAAGCGTGAACGCCGAAGACGTTGGACAGAAAGAGAGAGCTGAAACAGAGGATAGAAAGAGAGCAGTGAAAGACAGTATAAATGAATGAGGGGTTGCTTAAAGGAAGTAAAAGCGAAATTTTTCGCCTCTAGGTGGTGCACTCTAGAGCTGTCTCTGAAACCAAAACAAAGCCTGTGACAATCCATGCCTCTCTCTACCACTCCTCAACGCCTCATACAGTTCCACTTTATTTTTTAATTTTAAACAGAGCATGTTTAAAATTAAGTAGGCCTATAACACAAAATAATTCACCTTGTATTTTCTAAAACTAATGCAAATATGACTAGTTCATGATGGGTTCTGCTTGTGCAATACAACATGAGCTCAGCAAAAAACCGCAGTTTATTCTAATTATTCACTGTTATGATCCAAAACATAGACATTTTAATGTAAGCTACTTTTATTTTGATGTGACTTCTTAGAGCAGCAGCAGCAGCCTGTCTGCAGCGGCAGGTAGCAGCGAGTGGCTACCATCTCCTGGTAGAGGAAAAAAGAGACGTGGACAAGGTGGAATCCGCTCCGCAAGTCACGTACCAGAAGAAGAGCGAGCTCACAGTCAAACTGAAGTCCTTTTTCGGTCTCGGAGCTCTCTCCACCTTGGGAATGCCAGACCCATATTTATCCACGTTTTGTACCTTTCCTTGTAAGATAAAAATTTTTTCTTGCAGGAAGTATTGGCTCCTCCTCATCTTCAGTTGGATGCTTCCCACAACTACCAGCGTGAGTCTCTAGTGCTGCGTTGTAACTCCGCCCTGTGGCAGCTCTTTATAAGGACGCGTGTGGTCGTACATGGTCGCACATGGTCGCACATGGACGTACATGGACGGACCGGGTAGTAAACACAGAGCTGGAGATCAACACACAGAGGTGATGTCCCGCTATACTTCAGATGAAAATACACACCCAGTTCTTCACAAAGAGATTTTTTAATTCCTTGAGTGGAGAAAAAATGAATTTTCGCTTTTAGCTCCTTTAAAGTTTGACATAATAAGCAGGAAAAGAATCCCCAAACAAAACTGAAACAAATGAGCATAATAAAACACCGCCCTGACACGGACGAATATTCGTGTTAAATATGAAATAACCAGGTCAACTATATCGCACATAAAACACAGAAAACCCCCTGCTGTAATCCCTGTCCTGTCTCAGGCAAAGTTTCTCATGGAGTATGTATTCGCCAGACCAAAACAAACTTTTTTCTTGATCTTGCGGCCTGAAGAAAAAAGAACAAAGTTCTTGCTTCCCGTGGAGCATGAAACAAGCTTTAATAAGTATGTTATATACAAGCACAGATGAGAAGAGAATACAGCAGCAGTACACTACTTCTGCTGGGAGAATTTTCAGAGGTACTTTCACTGAAAGATTATGTTTGGTGACTAGTAGAGGACTTCATTACCACTTAACAAAAGCCCTGGTAAGCTTGGTGAAATATGTGATCTAAAGGTCTTTTCATCAACCAAAAGCTTAAAGATCATGCTGGCTTTTGTCTCAGGGGAAAATGTGCTTCCAGTGTGCTTGAATTCATATTAACATACTGCATCTCTATTCATAAATCAAACCCTGCAGAATTTCCTCTCTCCTACACTATTAGCAGGCTCACTTATATCCAGACTCATTGATCAAATGTAATATTCTACAACTCACCTGCCAGTTACACTCGCTTATGTTAAGACACTGAGATAAACACAGCTAAAAGGATCTATGAACTGAAAAACGCATGCGGAGAGACAGACTGGTGAGCTGGGTAAATTATAAAAATGCTGAATATCAGGATTCAGCTGTAGTTTGGATGTCTTTTATTTCAATGATGAAAAAAATCATCAGACTCCATCCAACTGGTATAACACCCAAGAAGATCACACTTCTGTGAAAATCTGCCATGTGTAATATCTTCATTACATGTCTTATATTAGCAACTTTGATACTAAAAGAACACTAAGGTTGAGTAACACTTTAAAACTGTTCTGATAACTCTGATCTAAGATGACAGCCTTGAAAACCATGCTTTTGAATTCATATCAGCCAGCTGTTGACAGAACATGTAAGCCTTATGACACAGCCAAGAGGAAAATGTGATGCGAAAGCCGCTCCCCCATTTCAAAGGTCACAGCATTTTTGCAAAAAAACAATTTCCAAGTTGTTTTCCATCAAAACACATTAAACTTATCATGAAGATGCAGGATGATTAATGTCACTTCTGTCGATGACTCATTTTATAGGTAATATTAGTCCCAATTAGCAGCTTTCATTTTGTCTCCTGGAGGAAGAGGTGAGTCAGCTGATGGGTAACAAAGGAAGTGACAAGAGTAAATTGTGCATCTGGGAATAAAAAGGAATCCGAAACATTTTCATGGCAGATGTTTAATACAAGATCCTCAAAAGACCTTTCTTTGTGATGTTCCTTGGAGATGGAGGAAAAATTATTATTTCATTAATTGGATCCCATGATACAAATTTAAGGATTTCCCAGAATTCTCAAATACTGCACTTAAAAAATAACAATTTATGAGGTTTGTTGACAAAATATCATGTCTCTTTGACAAAACATTTAAAGCTGACAAATGAGAGTGTTTTTTCATGACAAATTCCCATCCGCTATACAATAGCAGAAGGTATTGATGCTAAATTAAGGATAGCATGATATATATTCATCTCATTCCTTGGGCTGAGGTCAAACTTGTGTTGTTGTGCAGAGTGAATTTCAGGCTGAGTTTTGCAATGAAACCACATCACAGCACTAATGGCATCTGCTAATAAACCTGTTATTCAAAAGTTGGGGACCTATGTGGCTAAGAAATGCTCGAATGATGCATGAGCATCAGTAAATTAAATTTCATCAAAGCATGCACCGAGGAGCAAAAGACTGTGTATACAGAAGGTCAAACTGAATAAATTTCATTTTGAAAATGACTCAAAGATTTATCTGGGAAAAATAAATAAGCAATTTTGTCTGGATAGTCATGGTTGATGTAAAAGTAGAACATTTTAAACAGAATCAGTAGCCTGCAGAGTGATTCTTTGAGCAAAACGTCCAGTTAAAGTACTTCAAAATGTGAGGGGCAAGGTGTCAGTGACTCCAGCTACTGCAGTAAAACCCTCATGTCTGAACATGCCAAGGGCTACAATTTGTTCTGCTCCACAAAGTGAGTCTCTGTTGTGCTGGAACAGGTTGTAATTAATCTCTAGTGCGCTAACAACGAGAGGCCAACTACAGCAAACAGGGGTGCTATAGATGGGCAAAGCATAGGGTATGACCCAACTACTGTATATAGTCTCTCAGTTACACGTTATAAATGCACAACTTAAACTGACTCTACTTTCTTATCTTATAAGAGGTTGTTATTACCAGTCACCTTGTGTTGGATCAATATAAAGTCTACCGTGAGTCCAGAATAATTTCACAAATTGTCACTTAGCATACCAGAATTATATCTATCCTCTTTAGCACATTTATAAAGAGCAGCATATTAGAAAATCAGTCCATGCTATATTGATTTTGGGCTCCCTGGAAATAACACCCAACGTGCCTGGGACTATAAAGATGCTCAGGTCTTGACCCCGAGCTGCAGATGCTTCCTGCCTCTGATAATCTGCCCATTAGTCTATAAAGTACTTAGGTGCATGTCATTTTCATTGATAACAACACAGGTAGGGTGAAAACTTTGCTGAACTTAAAAACTTCAGAATTGTTATATCCCTTCGGTCCTCAAACCTGCCTGTCTTAACATCAGCGACTTTCACACTTTCACTCATTTACTCGCGCATATCTCAAGGCGTTAATTAGTGCCAATTATTTATGGATTATGACTGATTAAGGATTAGTTGTGTTAAATGTCATTATTATAACGTTATCAGCAATATAAATTATTCTAGATGTGTATTTGAGGGGAATGTAAGCGATCATAGGAGAGAATAGCCTACTTACCAAATTGAGCACCGTTTCAACGATATCCCGGTTGCTAACCTCTCCAACCCGGATAAGTCCGATGAGAACTGCGAATTTCATCTTGATATTCCGGATAGGAAGCGCGGGATTGATTATCCCAGCCGGGAGGACCACTGATCCCGAACCGGACATCATCACTGGCTCACCGGCAGCAGCGGAGACTGCAGCCGCGTGCTGCCGGTGACCTGAGGGAGGCTGACGGTCCGAGAGCGACAGAGAGCCCGGCATTGTCACCGGTCTGTCGCTTGTCACTTCCCAGCCTGCCCGGGAGATTTTAGGTGCTTGTTCAACGCTCTCTCGCTCTGATGTGTTTAATCAGTGCACTGGAGCATCCTGGAAAAAAAAAAAGAAATACACACGCAAATCCGGGGGAAACAAACATTAAAAAAACAAGAAAGAAATAAGTCTGACAGGAAACCCACTTCGAGAGAGTTCCAGTGAGTAGGTTTAGCGGGGAGTCGGTATCAGCCGGTTAACGGAGCTGACTGACCTCCGCTGCGAGCACATAGCTGTGTGTGTGAGTGTGTGCCGCTCCGGAGCTCCGGTCTGACACCGCCATGTTGCCGCCCCCTGCCTGCGGTTCCGCGTCTGCGCCGGCTACAGGTAGCTTATCCTTTGGGAAGTAGGTATACACTGCAAAGACTGGAACACCTAAAGAAGATTGGAGTTTGTTGAATAAAAATGTGGCGTTTTCGAAGTAAAAAAAAAATCGAAAAGCTACAACAATTTCTGCTTCCTTCGCATAGCATCAGAAACACAGGTGTACCTAATTAGTGCTGAATGTTGTTTTAATGAATAGGCTACGTCCTGAAGGTCAAGCGGATGTCTTACCGGAAAAATGGCGATATAGCCTAACCATTGGGCTACCTTGTAATTTCTTCCTTTTTCTTTTAAATCAAAATTTACCCCAGGAATATTGTTAATTGAAATATGTGGGGATTATTTTAGGTTTCTTAGCATTATACTATTGATCATGTTTGAACCAAACACATACTCAGGTAACAAGTTATGCATAGCTGTCCAATAGATTAGTTTAGGGTTAGGGTCCTCAAGATGATTGTTTCATCTAAATGTATAACCTTGTCAGCAGTGATAAAAACATCAGTCTTTTAGATCATTTCCCCCCACCAAGTGACTGTACAAGTTAATTAATTTACATTAATTCAGGGCAGCAAGGTCCTGAGATAACAACAACCAATAAGTTTAATTAATTTGCTCTAATTTGCAACATACCAACATTTGACAGATCAAATGGAGTTTGTTATATAGTGTAAATACTAGCTGATAAGAAAACATGAAGGAAGAAATTTCATGTTTCGTTCCATATCTTAACCTGATTTTTTAATAAATGTGATTAGAAAGTAATTAAACAAATACACTAGATGGCAGTGATGTTCTATGGAAAAGCCTATGTCCATCACTTCCACAGAAGTTAAAGTTTTTAAATATATATTTTGTATGTAATGCTACATTTCCATGATAAGAACCAAATGGCTCATTAGATGTCTTTCCAAATAAATCTGTTCAATCAGGAGTGGCAGATTGTGAAAAATTAATTTGAATCGTTCTTTTCCAATTTTGGCTGAACAGAATTTCCACTAACTCTTCAGAGGATCTCTCAAGCAAATAATAATCCGCTGTCCCACCAATGACAGAGGATGCTATCATTGGTGGGACAATCAGATGCAAGGCAGTCGCAGAATTTGTAACTCTGATTGTAACAGTCAGCAAGTAACACAGGCTGAGAAGCATGCCCCAGTCAAGGCTAGCAACTGTTCTCCTTGCATCAGCTGCCAGTTGACTGCTGAAAGTAGAAGCATGAGGTAGCACTTCTCAACCATTGAGGTCTGACATCAGGGTTTTGCAGGCAGGTCTTCAAACAAGTGCCCACAAGAGCTGTCTGAAGCAGCTGTGCCTGACCATTTTTAGAGGAATAGACATGTTTTGTTTTGATTTTGCCGAAGAAGTGGTGGCAGACCAAAATAAATAGATAAGTAAATACACGAGTTGTCTGCAGAAGATGAACAGTTCTTAAAAGTTCTGAAGAGATAGAAAATAATATTCCAGCCATGGAAAGGTGGGTGTCACTACCATTTTTAACATAGAAAAACAAAGAGAAAGGGAAAAACTAAAGAAGAACCGGCCTAAAAATCAGTGCCAACAAGTTGGATGGAGTAATGAGTCTTCCCCAGAACCTATACTTAATTCCTGAAGCAGTGTGAGATCATCCAGACAGAGAACAAAACAAAAGCAGCCAATATCCAAATAAGGAGCTTTAGGATGTCCTCTATGAAGCCCTGTGAAGCATTTCTTATGACGACTTAAAGAAATTACAAGAAAGCTTAAGCCATGAATATATATGCTCATTCTAAATGTCACTTTGAACCTCTCCAAACTATTGTTGCTTTATATACAATATCCTGTAGATGCTTGTACTGCATTTGATTCTGTCATTTCACATGTTTCCTTTACTTCTGGCAATATATAAAATAGAATTAGGGATTATTTAAGCCTCTCTAGTAAGGAAAACAAAAGTCAGCTTTTGAGATACACTTTTTCAAAAGTCACTCATCTATTAAGCAATCACTATATTTACATTTTTCTTTTCACTTAATATACTAATTTCAAATTTTGTTTATTTATGACAAGATTATCCAATTATTCCACAATAAAGCCTGGTTGGGTTACAAAGTTAAACTGCATCATTTTAAAATCAGATAACAAATAAAAGTAACCATGTAATTTGCCTCATGCTCATTTTGTGGTTTTCTTTGCTGTGACTGAGTGTAACACAACAAAAAAGGACATCATTGGGAATGGCTGGCCAGACGAGAGGATATTTGGTCTACATCCAGCCCAACATTTTTGTGGTCTGCTGACCGTTCACTGTTGTTCTTTGTAAGTTCCTACAGTATAAATTATAGCATTAGAGCTCAGGGTCCCACTGCAGTTTATGTAATCTTCTATGGAAAAGGTATGTTTTTCTTCTAAGCCCACTTCCTTGCTTTCTGTGAACTACAATGATAACATGAGCATCTTTTCTTCTTACTATAATTGTAAAAATGTGTATGGCTTTGCTGTGGCCAGTATTAATATGGTTAATCCTTTCTGAGAAATTTCAAAGTTTAAACTGGCAGTGACAGCTGATGTTTAATAATCTCAACTTTTCCAGCCTCAGAGTACCAGTGTTACGCTTGATGAAGTTCTGGATGGTTCAACACACTCGGCCTGATATTCATTAATGTGCTGATCATCCTGGACATGGGAGAAAAAGCACAAGGCTATCTATTATTAGTCTCATGTCTTCACTGAGTTGAGCAGGTTGTGAAGTGAAATGGAACATCTTGGTTAGTAAAACATACGAAATATAAGGAGAATTGGCTTGGCTATTGATGAATGTTGAATGATTGGTTATTTTTTTACTATTTGTGTTAAATACTACAAGTTTTTAACAGTATGTATCCTTTTTTGGGGCATGTTAGGAAACTTAAGTCACAACACTCAGGTTAATGAATAAATGATTTTGATGTGCTTGTTTCTAATTTAGGTGTTTGTCACAGGGAATCTGCGGATCTCCTATTTTTCTCCTCCAATTTTAAATGGTTGATAAAAAGTATGAATAAAACTATTCAGTTTTAACAGGCTCTTGTACTTCAAGTTGTGGTGGCAGAACAAAGCAAAATGGCTGATGGCTAATATGCAAGAACCAGAACTTGCTTTTTGTGGGTTTTTTTCAAACTTACAGTTGGACTTTCTTTTTCACAAGACATACACAAAGCTATAATAAATAGCTCCGGCAGGAATGACTCAAAACTCTGCTTTTTCTGGCATATGGTGAGGAAACAGCTGCAGGTGTTGAAGAAGTAAATTCCAATAAATCCAATAAATACTTTGAATTCATGCTATCAGACAATTGGCTGTGTTTTGTGTTTTTTTTCTGAGACTTACTCAGAATAAGTATAAACCCAGGATAAGTATTACAGCAGAATAAAAAAGGTCAAGACATGCAAATGTATTCATTAGTTTTACACTTTTTACACGCAGTACCTAAAAATAAACCTAAAACTATTGATAAATGGGAGTTTCATTCTGATGTTATCTTAAGGGGAAATATAGTAATATAATACAGGCAATTATTTTTACTGATCACAAAGATCAGTAAAGATCACATTCATGTTCACAGTGTAATTATGACAAAGCCAGATCAGATAAACATCCTTAACTGCTGAATCAGTTGCATTAATTCAGGGCACCGGTCATGTTTCTCTCCAAGTGCAAGAGGATTGGCCTCAGAAAACAGTAATATTATGCAGGATTAGTTGACATTATTCAGATAGATGCTGTAGATCACCATGGTGGAGAATTTCATCCAAAATCCGATTTTGAATTTCATCTTGATATGAACCATTGTTATTTTAACGAATTTCATAATAATTTCTCTCATACGGCTGCTGTCAGATGAGTAAAGTAAGTAAAAAGGTCTGAAAATACAAACATTTTATCATTTTGATAGTTTTATTTAAAAAAAACATGTTTCTTGTACCTGACTGTAAAATCTAGTACCATAAAGCAGGTATGATCAAGTCAAACCGTAAGTCATTCTTTTCGCAACCACTGGAGGTCAGAGTTGAATAAAGTTACACCCATTCAGAACATGTCAATACTGAAGCAAAGTAAAACCAGCTTACAATCTTGTACCTTTTGTACAGGTTGTGAAGGTTGACACAGTGAAAGAATCAATATATAAGAATTTAACATAGGCACTTATTTATCCCTTGACATATTTACAATAAATACAGTTTGCATTACACTTGAACGTACATCATAATTATTATTATAGCTTTATATCTGAAATGAATAACATACCTGCTTCTCAGAAGCATTTAGGATTAAATGTCCTAGACATTGAATAAGGAACAAATGATAAAACAATAATATTATTAAAGATAATTATTTTTACATACATGTTTAACAAAATAATGGTAAATAAAATCATGTTGAGGACATTGGCAGGATCATTAATTTCCCATTGAATAATTATGCTCAGCACCTATTAACTGTCCTCTTATTTTCCATTGTGCAAGTACAGAAAAGCTTGAACTTATTTTCAGAGCATTTGTACAAAAAATAAACTGTGCTTTAGTTCTGGGGTCATGTTTATGCATTTGCATCTGTCTGTTCGCAGTGACTCAAAGGCTCATTCTTGAAGTCAAAGGCTGAACAGATGCAACTACAAAGTATTTTAGATTTTGGTCTCTGGGCCGTCTGTGATTAGTGGCTGAAAGGAGTTGCGGATTCGGGCAGCTTCTGCAGCACAAAGATGTCCGAATGCTTTGTTGTACCATTCTGGAGTCCTTCCCCTGAAATCAAATGGTAAACTTAGTATATATATCATAAATATCATACCCCCCATCATACATATATCTAAGAAATGCTGCATTCCTACATAAAAATTATTGATATATCTTATTTGTGTGTGTGAGCGAAAAAAAAAGTTTTCTATTGAGCTTACTTCAAGTCCACTCTGCAGATATGAGTTAGTCTGGACTTTCCTGAGCCACAGGGCTCAAGCAAGTAGTTGGATTCCAGGACTATAGCTCGTACCACACCTACAGGAGAACAGACCTCATGTTCTATTGACACGGAAACCAGGGAGCAAGCCCCTTTGGGCAAGTCTGTCCTCCAAGACCTTGGATACACAAAAGGAGAAGCATATGCTCTAAAAACACAGTGAGACTATTTAAAATCAAATGATATGTTGAAGCATTTTCTTTCTGACATTACTAACCTGAGAACTACAAAGTCCCTGCTAGGATGAGGGGGCATTCGATTGAGGACATACTGAAACACCTCGGTCTGTTTGTCCAGTGTCTCACACACTTTCCACTGAAGCAGGTCCATATCCCACAGGTGGCGCTCACGCAGCACCCGGTTCAGCACAACAGATGGTGGTGCTTCCACTTCCACAGACACTCTCCAACGTCTCAAAGGGTTCCCATCTCCCACCTGGTTGATGCAAAGATACTTACTGTCATAACTTGAATCCATTTTAAAATCCATGCGTAAGCTAAGCAATGCTTATTCTGTCTTTTGCAGTAATGACTTGCTATTGTTTGGTTTTGATGTACCATTAATCCTGAAACAAGAACAAATAATTTTTTGAGACAGAGGTCCACGTGCAGAGAAAGAGCACCAACCTTCTTGTAGCAAAGTTCTGTGTTATCAGAGCTGTTGCATGACACCCAGTACTTGGACTTTTCTCTGGCCTCTTTCAGCAGATTCTGAAGTCTCACATCCATATGTGATTGGTACGTGCCATCATCATCTTCCAACTGCTTGCACACCTCATCAATTGTTGGTGCATGTAAGTCAGCCTCCACATATGAATTGCGGGACTGAGTGACCATCTCATGAGGGATCTTATGGGTGTAAATAAGGGGAAAAAAAGAGTTAAAAGTGCTAAACTGTGGTATGAAAATTTCAGAAGGTATAAGTTACAGGTTCTACCTCAAAGAGACGATTGCACTCTACAATCATATGAGCGAGGCCCTGTGTAGCTGCTAAGTTTTCATTCAGATCCTTTTGGTCCGGTCTTCCTGTGGCGTACCTCTTCTGCATAGCCCTGGAGATTATACAGAGAGACAACTGATTAGGGCCAGCCATCTTCAGGTCAACATCCCCAATAAAGAAGTGCATAAACCCCTCTTCCGCGCTGTAGGAAACCCCTTTGATGCCTTTAGCCACAAATTCAACATGGTAAATTAGTGAGCTTTGTTTTGTTTGTACACAGCATGAGCTCATTAAACATTAAAGCATAAAAAGTCATTTCCTTTTAAAACTGCCCCACAGAGTAGTCTACAGCACCCCCAAGGCCTGACGAGTATCTGTAACTTATTTCATGCTCTATTTTATGGATTTATAGGTGATGATAATCACACAGGAGTTAGTAGAATACATACAAGTCTTATTATTATCTTTTGGGCAAAGTGGTGGTCTCAACATCTTAGATACCAAATTAAATCCAACACAAGAAAACAGAAAAACAAGTACTTTGGTGATAGATTGTCCTTCTTCAGGATGTTGAGGTGGAAAAGTGAAGGGGCAAGGCACACAGCGATGTTCATGGGTGTCATTTGATTCTCTTCCACGGAGGAAGTGACATCACTCAGGAAACAGAGGAGCGTTTGCAGCACCTCTCGGTTTTCATCTGACATCAGCATGATGGCTGCTTGGACAGCTTGCAACCTTTGGTCTTTTGGTACATCTGCACATGTGAAAGATAGACTTTAGAATTCCTTCTGAACAGACATAGTCACGGAGAAAAGCTTTCATGGTCTCCTACATTTACAAAAGGAATTACCGAGAAAATAAAATTAAATCCTGATGATAATAAAAAAACAACAACAAAGGGAGACCAGATAAAAGTGATGCACTTACACTGATAGATATGGAGGAAAGTCTCCCCCAGCTTGCTGGTTAGCAGGGGCTCTGGTAAATCTCTGAAAAACTGCTTCACCATGTCGGCCACATCATAAGCAGACTGGTCTTCATAGTTCACATTGTCTGGAGAACTTTCATTCATCTGCCTCAGAGCCTGAATTCGGGACTTCACCCCTGATTTTCGAAAAAGACCCACCTGGAAGCCAAACAGAGGACTGGAAGTTAGCCTGAACCCTGAAAGCAACTTCTAATCATGTTGTACATCATTTTCACTTAACATCTCCTCAGAACTGATCAGACCAGTGCATAAAAATCTGGCACAGCTTTTTAGATGTGTTAACAAAATCCAAAACCATTTAATTGAAGTGCAACCTGAGACTGGGTTGTTTCTGACCTGGTCAAGACACTGGCTCCTCAGGTATCGTAGGGCCTGCTGCAGGCCAAGAGGCAAAGGCTGTCCAGAGCGCTGCACATGTACGATGAGCGGCACGCCAAACACATTCTTATCCTTATAATCTGGTACCTTCATTCTCTTCATAAATTTTGGCACAGACCTTGAAGACACATCAGTACAACATTTTAAAGTCTCACAGAATGCACAAACAAAAAACAGTTTTTAAAGGAATTTTATACCAGGTATATACATTATGGCATAACTACACTTACAAACATCACACTTTATCGCATTCAGAGTTTTGAGAGCATATATAACACTTACCAAGTCCAGCCGTGCTTGTTTGACATTGAGTATTTTTCCATGATTGCAGTAAGACGCAACAGAGAAAACTTCTGTAACAGACTCAGCTGGCCTGCCGACTGGTTTGTGATCTGCAGGGACGCCACTGAGTGACTTAGGCGATTAGATATCTGAAAGCTGGGCCATCGTAACCTGATACCATAAGTGATGAAAATATGTTTTATTATTAGTTTTGTTCATTGAAAAAGTACTACATTTTCTAATACTATATAAGTTTTGATCCAGTCTCACCTGTTATGTCTTGTGAGTGAAGCACCAACTCCTGAGTCCCTCCTTTCCCTGAGCCTTGTTGATTCTGTCTCAACCAGCGACACTTTGTCTCTGTCTCCATCACAAGGTATGGTCTGGCTTTCTGCAACTGAACTTCCCTCAAATTCCAACGTGATCTGACTAGAAGACTGCAGGTCTACTTCTTCTTTCTCACCGCCCACCTGGGCCACCCCTTCCCCTCCAGGCAGCACATTTTTTGACCAATGATCCACTATCTGCTGCAGGCCATTTACATGCAGGAGTATATCATCCAGATGGGGAAACAAGTCTTCTTTTTCTAAATCTATTAGGTCTCCAGTGCTGGCATAGAGATGTGAACCAGGAACATTGTCATAAACACTGATGCGGCTACCTCTGGAGCAGCATTGGGTGACGGGCCTGGATTCCTTTCTGCACGGTATTAGTTGGGCATCCAGGTGCATGCTCCCTGTGTGCCAGTTAATGGAGGCTCCATTAGTTGGGGACAGGCTTTCTATGGACAGTGCTTTGGGAAATGTTCCTGGCTTATGGTCTTTGGGAATGTGGACCACCAGATCTTCGTAGGAGCAAAATTCATTTCTGCGGTTTTGTTCTGCAACTTTATTCATTTGAGTGCTGGAGAAAATGTCTATGTCCTCCAAATACATGCCGCTGCGCTTGTAGTCTGCTCGGTGAGGCTTACGCTCTTTCAGACTGGGTGTGCTGACAGTGCTGCCACTTGAATGGCTGCTTCCTTCACTACTGGACTGGGGTGGCAGAACTTTGCTGGATGGTGGTTCTGGAGCCTCGCTGTCTCCATTTACGATCTCGACACAGCGCAAAGTCCTCAGTGCCTGGGCCTCATGCTGCAGCACAGGAGAGCCAATAACCAGTGGCTTACGAGCCTTCCCCAGGGTTCCTCGGGACCTCAGTGTCTCCATACGCTTCAGGAAATCTTTGGCTCGAGTGCGGCTTGTCTTGCCATGCTTATTGGGTAGAGAGCCGTAATGAGAAAATTCTTTGGGGATGTGAGGCATTGTGAGAGAAGTAGAGTCTGGCATCGCTGCAGAATCTGAGCAGGTGCGGTTTGAGCAGTCAGAGTCCTCTGTGCCGAGTGCCCTATGACCACTGCCCCCGCTGCTTTCACTGTGCAAAGATGACACCTCGGGCTCGCTGAGGTCCGTCAGAACACTCTCGCTGCTGGTGGTGGTTCTCAGAGCGACGCCCTCCCTGGAGGTCTGGCCCTCTATGTGGTTTCGGAGCAAACAATCAATGTCCTGTAACCTGGACCACCGGCGGCTGCTCCACTCAAAGGTCCATTTGTCACTGATGGCAAAGAGGTCTTCTTCATCAGAGTCGTCACTCTGGAGAAAAGCAGAATGTATAACATCCATTACATAGTTTCATTTATGAATATACATTTTCTGACTTTGATTTCATATAGAACACTGAGAAAAAAGATAGTAAAGTACATGTACTGAACTTAATGTACGTTAGGGAAATTTCTAAATAATCAAGAGATATTTCTCAAGATATATATACACAATTTCCTTCATTACCTGGTATGAGTGCAAACAGTTTTCATAAACATCAAAATGAATGTCAAGAAAAGCATCAGACTACAGTTACTACATGCCACAAAGAACAGTCGGAGGAAACAGCTGGAGAATGCGTTAGCTCACAGCGGCTGCTAATGTTTCTTAGTTAATGGCTAGATTGAGGCAGGAGAGGGTTATTAATATGTGCCAGCGGGCTACATTCCAGTCTGGTAACAAACAAAAAGTAATAAAGGACATGAAGACAACAATGGTCCACTCTTAAATATCCCAGAAAGTAGGTCAAAAAGGACAATGCCAGGCGATATTTATGTTGGAGCAGGAAGAACATGTTTAACTTCAGGCAATCTTTGTCAAACTATAAAATTTCTAACAAGAACAGAGATCTTAAAACATGGTGATGATATTTAAATACAAAGCAAAAAAGGCACAGTACAAGAAAATAATAATATTCATATAGGTAAAATAGATACAATGCAGTCTATAAAAAAAGGGTAAAAAAAATAATGAGGCATGCATGTAAAAAAAAATACTGACAGTATTTATTGTGTCCTTACTTACTTTTTTCTTTGGAAGATTCACATCAAGTTTCATAGAAGCACACTTGTTCAGTGTGTTGAGTCGCCTGAAAAGATAACACCCCAGAGATGAAAGCTGTTCTCAGCAAACAAGAAAAAACACTACAATAGCTTCTTAACGAGAAGACCAGAAATAGATCCTTCTTTGTGTGCTATTTAAGAGTTAATCTAATCAACTTCTGCTCTGGATGTACAACCAGAACCAGAGGGATAATGGAGTTTGACCACATCATAATACTATAAACCTAATAAACGCTGGTAATTGTCAGTTCCTCTGTTCTTTTTCTCTTCAGGATGAATCTAGCTGATTATGGCTGGAGAGGCTGCATGCAGGATTTTGAAGAAAAGTGAGAACAAGGTGAAAAAATAGAAAATAAAACAATTACAGACAAGCTAATTTAAAGCGGCTTGTTTAAAGTAGAGACAAATGTATCTTGTACATTGCTTGCTAGCTGCATATACACAAACATGTAGTTGGTATTAGTATTTTTTTTTATCAGGGCTTGCTGTTTATACTGTTCAAAATGTCCCAAACTCCGTTTTTACAAAGGCTTAGTGTAGGTGGAATATTTACAATAACATAAAAAAGCTTATTAACAGTAGCAACTTGAGCTTAAAACTTGTGCCCGGTGTTTGATATTTACTAGAGCTTGAGAGTTTGCCAAGCACAATATACTGTACACAAGAGTACCAAATCTGTTTAAGGACCAACAAAAGCAGATGGAAAAGATGACAACAAAGCAAAAAAACTTGTGGTAAGACAATCACAAGCTTGAACGGCTCCAGATATAGCAGTCTTTTTTAAGGATTGACAGCGTTGTTCTTTTATGGAGGCTCCAACTACGTATACACCACTGATGCAGATGACAGGAGTTAGTAAAACAAGACGTTCCCATGATCGTAACTGAAGATAGAGGGACACAACTGAAGAGAGGATTTCTAAGCTGGGGGCCAATTATTCCTGAGGTCTAAAAAAATTTAAACACAGCTGCTAAAATAAGAGGGTGCTTAGCCGAAGAGCCGAGAGAGAGAGCGCCCACATACAGTACATGAAATATCTATCAGTTTCAGTTTTATCAAAGACACACGAGGTAAGTAAGGTGGTATATATTTTGGTTGTGGGATTGTGGTAGCATAACTCACTATATAGCCATTCTTTTGTTACCATAGAGATGCTGAAAAGTCATGGACAAAATCACATTGGAGGTGGAACTGTTTCCAATTGTCTTCTATTCATCTGGCTGCTAGTTTGGAATTTAGATGAGTTGCTTTAGGGTTGTTTAGAGTCACAGTATATTGAGCGGTGCGAGGCCCTCCTAATGCTTCTCCTGCTTCCCTCTAAGGAGCGTTGCTATAGTTACTGTCTTAGCTGAAGTGCTGTTTTCATCTAAGGTTGACGAAAAAAAACACTATGTGGAACCACCAGTTGTCGGCTTGGTGTACATTATACTCCTTTTACTCTGGCAAATAGAGAAAAGGACATAAGTCCAGTAGTTCCCATGCAGTTATATCAGAGGAAGAGAAGATAATTATTTTTTATACTTTTCTAGTTATAGCCTTTATTAAATCACACTGTTGGCTGTCTTCTGTGTCATCAGATGGGAATGAACTGTTGAGGGTCTGTATGCACTTAAGTATTGATTTAATTATTTCAGGAAATATATAAAAGCAGAGAGTGGAAAGTTTTCTTTTCGTCGTGAGATACTTATATTCAAGTTAAGCAAATAGAAGTTACATAACGCACTCTCTTTAACATTATGCAATGTGAAATGTGTTTTTATTTTTGATTTTAGAAGTCTATGAACATGCATGCACTTTACTTGCCCTTCCTTAGGGCAAGGCAAATGTGTGTGGTGGAAATGATTTATAGATAAGGTTCAGTCTCTTCAGGATCAAATATCGGTTTACCTGCAAAGAGGTTCCACCAGGTCTTTATCCAGAAAGTCATGATCTCTTTTCACAGGGCTAATGTCAATAGGAAACTGGGAATCTGGGGAAAAAAATAGCACAAAAGTCAGAGTGAGTGGCAGTGTTGACATTCCGCTGTCCACTATACTTCTGTTCAACTGAGAAAAATAATAGGATAGCTTAGCTGGGAAAGTCACATTCTTTCCAGAAGTAGAGTGAGACCATCAAACTTTATGTGATGCTTATGAGAGCAGACAGAATCTGCCCAAATAACAGCACTGGGGCTTGTGCAGGCATTACGTCTTGCTCTGGGTATGAGCTTCCTCTTACATAACTTAAAGAGACTAAATCTGACATTCCACTGCATTCATGTGAAGTTGTTCAGTTCTTATGAAAAGCAGAAGCTGTGATGAGCAACCGGGCTCAACAAGGCTCAGCCTGTTCCGCAGGGCAGGGACACCGATATACTGAGGATTGAAGCATGATTATGCCCTAATAATAGTTTAAATCACTAATATTGTTTTGAACACCTAACCCTCGCATCAGAATGTGCTCAATTCTGTTTTCTTAATATCCAAAAGCCATCACGAAACAACTGTATTGCACCAAAGCACAATCAAAAGTCTGGCTCCAGCACAGAGATCTGTGGGAGTGGAGCTCCTTAAAGCTCTGATAAAGCCCATTTCTTCCCATGACTTCAGGCTTTAAGCTCAGAAGATGTGTTTATTTAGTAATCGTAGCTTGGAAAAGATTAGACCTTAAAAGCATCTGATGTTCCACTTGTTCTGTGGTGTCTACAGATCTGACAGAAGCCTTGGCTCCGAGGCTTCCCAGGAACAAGTGTGTAAATGAGGTTCAGTGTGCTGCACATGAATAGATGGTTTTGTAGATAGAGATAGGAGCAGACAAGAAGTTGCTGCATACCAATGTTCAGTCATCATCTTGAAAAGGCCAAATTTAAACAGTCTCATTTCACACCAGATCTCAAATGAAATGTCATTTTTTGGTTTATTTCTGAGCTTTTATTGGAAAGCTACTTCATTAATCTCTATCTTTTTAATCGATCAACAACCCCCTGCCCCCAGGCTGCATGGGTGGGAGTTCACTGAGTGCTTCTATTACCTTCAAAGAGCTGAGCATACTGGGGAAATCCTGCTGCCCGCAGCCAGTCACACGCCTCTTTTGCCTCAATTTCTGAAAGACAAGAACAGAGATAAGAAGTGAAATTTGACCACATTAAATAAGCTCATTTTCATTTTCCATAAACCACAAGTGCATCAACCAAACAGTAAAAAAAAGAAAAAAAGAACATCTGCTCCTAGTATTCTACAAGCAAAAACTTCTATTATTATTCAAACAAGACAAATGAAAATCTTTCTCTGGACTCTCTAATAATAGTCTAAATTCTTGATATTGAAGTGAACCTGTGGTCAGGATCATGCTGACCCACAGGGTGAGCTGTCGGCATGCTTCTGACCTACTGATGACAAGGAGAGGAAACAGACCGTTGGCACCTTTCCATTAGTGCTTATAGGGTGGGGTGCCATTCACCACCTCTACATGACATAATGCCTGACATACCAGTGATACAACACACAGACTACTTTACATTATGGAAGGAAACAAACAACATAATGATTGTGTTGTGCAAGCAATTAAAAGAGGGAAGAGTTATGTGTAATTTACTTTTTAAATTTGATGTTTGGAGTAAAGCAAGTAAAACTAATGAGTAAAATTGAGCAAGTACAACAAAAAATCATCTGGCCCTAATCTCAATAATTTTCTCTTTAAGAACTCCATCCACTTCTGATCCGGGCACAAGTGTGATTTGCAGGTTTCTGTAAGTTTCAGTTACGTTTCCATTGAATATCAAAGCAAATCTGAATCTTCAGAAGAACTGCAAAAAGGAAATGTGAGTTAGACCTTAACTGGTTTGAACAAGTAAACTAGACTATGTATTTTCAAAGTTGGTGATGCAAGCTTTGCAGCTCACAACCACACAGAAGAAGTACCTGCCCCAACCAGAAACATATCAGAAAGAAGGCTTTACAATACTGCAGTGGACAACCGCATGAAGAAAAGGAAATTAGCTCTTTTTTATATTACATCATATCTGGGAAGAGGTTTGGCAGTCACATGAGTTGGTTATTTATTTCTATTCACTTTTTAATTTTGAGATTTTCTCAAAGATACTCTAAAACACTAATAGTCACTCTGCTTAACAACAGTAGTTGTGTAAATAATAGTGTTTATAACTGTCCATTTCAAACCCCAATGAATACTAATGTTTCGCCTTAGACTATTATTCCTTCAGTTTTAATTGTTTTACTGACTGAACAGTAAGGTTCTTAGTAAGCTGATATTTATTTATTATGAAGTGAAATGTTGGTTTGAAGAATAAATTGAAAATCAGTACAATGTGCAAATATGCAGAGTAAATACTTTCCAGTTCAAGTGTGTTTGAAAACCGCAAAACTGATAAACGTTTCCACAATGTAAAGGATTTATCAATCGCTGGATGAGACAAAACAGTATATCTGAGAAAAGCTATCTAAATGAACAACAAAAGGCTCTTCCATAACAGATCCAAGATCTCAGATCCAATGGTGTCCAACACACCACATCTGCAACACGAACGCTCGTTCCATCACAAAGTACTGCGTTAATACAGCCACTCTCTCCTTGAATTGAATATTACTGCTCTCACCCATTCGTCTTTTCATGACTCACCTGTGCTGCTTCACTTCTGTCTCACTCAGAAATCAATAAAAAGTGACTTTGGTCTTCAAACTGGCCAACAACTGGATAAATATTAACAGTTCCCTGTGTCCTTGGATTTGAAAAAAAAACTAAACAAAACAATGTTTACTCCCTTAAACCATTAAGTCAATAAGTGTATGCAACCAGGACCCAATCTGCTCTGGTCTCCCACCTGCATCGGCAGAAGCTAAAGACTCTCTGTTCAGCTACACTCCTCTCCCAGGTGGATAATATCTGACCGGTATTATTCAACTGTAGTGCATAGGGAGAGTGTTGCCAGGTCCTCTTGTGTCCTATAGCCGCAGGTTGGATCACTGAGAGAAAGTAACATGAGCTGGGAATTCCTCTCTGTTTTGCATTCTGCAACGCGATACTGAGACATTTTGTCCTCTCATCCTCTCTCTAAGGAAATCTCTTGTGGATAAAAGACTGGGCGGGCATCATGCCAAAGAATGAGAACTTGTATTTGCTCTCCACAACCCAAAGCTTTAAAACTGTGTACAGTTTAGAATTACAGTGTCACAAAGAGATGAAACCCAGTTTAACTTCCACACAATGGCTGAAAATAGGGATAAAGCATATGTGGCCAGGGCAACTCCTTCCTTTACAATTCCTTTTATGCAACATTTGCTATAAAGAACATTGGTTATGCAATTTGTTGTCTTAGAGGTGACAGGCAGCATAGTGCTGGAGGAAAGGTTTGTCACACTTTCAGCTGAGTGGCAGAAAAGATTATGACAGTTTTAAAGGCTGAATTGGATTCCACTCTTTCTATTGATTGACAACTGCGCTTCTCAGAGCAAAACTTTTCAGTAATCTTCTACCTTTCATACTACCCCAGAAAACAAAACATGTGTTTCTGAGGGACCAACTGTGAATAAAAAACACACATCATCCTCAGTTAAGCAAAGCCTAACTTGCCAACGCTTGAATGAACTAACATGACAGTTTCTTTCCAGCAACAACGGACTGTGTACTCACGGGATGTTTTCATCATACAGCCAGAGTGTTACATACATCCATCAAAACTTAAGAGAGTCTCTCAACATGTCAAAGCATCTTCATTCCCACGCTGAAGCACATTCCTGCTCTCTCTGAACACAGCTGGCCATTTGAGCTCAGATCCACAGCTCCCTTTTTCCCCCCTTTCTCTTTCCATCTACCCCCAACCACCATGTGCCTGTCCCAACACTAAATCTCTCCCTCATCCCACCCCTTTCTGTGGCAGACTCCCGAACACCAACCCCCTTCCTCCTCTTCAGCTCCTTGTGCCCGACCCTCCTACCCAGCTCTGCCCACGACAGTTTCCTACCCAACTCAGCACATTTTTTGGTAGAGATCTAAGATGCGGCCAAACAGTGTGAATTCTCTCAGAATTCTAACCCTCATACATCAAAAAGTTGTATAGAAAGAATTTAAAACCACTTTTTTTCTTAGTTTTTAATTGTTTTTGTCTTGATTATATGAGGTCATCTATTGCAGTCTTCCAAAATCTCATTCAGGAGGTGTTCAAGCTGATGTGGGAACTCTTTAACTTAAACAAACAAAAGAGAAGTGTGGTTTTGAAGGATCCAGATGTTATTCCAGCGGGTCAATGAAATGGAAAAAATGGTAGGCAGCTGAACTCGGGGAAAACCATGACATAAACTGCCAGCAATCAGCAACGGTGAATCATACTGAGACATTTGGCTCACTAGACTGTGCACTAGCATTGTCAAAGTTACATTCACTTATGCTTCAACTTCTCCCCCTGGCAAATAAAAAAAAAATCAATGAATGATAGAACCTCTGCAGCAGCTGTATTTTGGTACAACAGAAAGCAGATTCTGATTGATTAACTGCTTCAGAACATCATGAAATAATCTATGAAACAAGACAATAAATTGTATATTGAGCGAATGGGTAACAACTTACTTTGCCGAGATTTTTAAATGACTTGATATGGATTTAACATAAAACTTGAAGATGTTTTTAGTTAGCATTGAATCTTTTATATTTCTTTATTATTTAACTCATATTCAACCAGGAAGAACCTTGTGTCCCGTAAAGACAGCGGCAGAACATTTGAACATCTAAAAAAGATCAGTGGAAGATAGGTAGAGAGAAGAATGTGGGTAAAAGCAAACACACATCTGAAAAGTCCAAGAGGACAAGGGCGCAGGATTCGCTGAGTGAATAGACAAATAACCCCAAAGTAAAATTAGTTTGTAAGAGGGAGAAAAATAAATCCATGGCTTAAGAGAAAAATCCATTGGTTAAATACACATGTAGTTAAAGGTACTTTAAATCATTGGGGCTTTCCATGGCTCTGCTGTTACATAAGGGCAACATATCCATCCATAATTTCCAATCATGTGAGCATAATTCCAGATGTAGCTTGCCTTACTTTATGACGTTTCTGCCATTTCCTCTCTGTATCTACTGGGGCCACAACTGGAAATAAATCTCCAAATACAGACAGGATGACGTAGGTAATCCACTTCCTTCCCAATAACAGAGCATTTAACTGTAAATACACTTAGCCCTAATCAGAACTTAAAATCCCCACCAGACTACTTAAAGTACCATGCCGTCCCATACAAATAAATGTCTGTACTCCCCACAATGCATTGTCACAGAATGAATCAGCAGACAAGTACGGCTGCTACTGTGAACTAACACTGTTGACTTGAACACCTGGGGAAAGAAAAGCAGAACCAGGACTATGGAAGAAGACTCGTACTGTATGTGTCGTCATGCTGAGAGGCATTGGAGGCGAAGCCTCTCTTTTCCTTTATGATGTTAATTGCATACAGACACCCAGTCAGCTAAGACTAGACAGCCAGCCAGGGGAAACACACAGACCCCTCCTCTAGCCTACCCAAAAACCACAACATCTGAAGTTTCATGCCCAAAATAGCCTTAAATTCTTTCTGTCTCACAGTTGACCATTGTTCACAGGAAGAGAAGTAGCACAAATAATAAGGACTGAGGGCCAAATGAATAAATGTGATGGCTGAGGAACAACATAATTCCTAATTCATACAGAGGACTTTAAAGAAAAAGTCAAACCATAACAAATCTTTATCTCTCAGCAGAGTCTAGACATTAAGTAAGTCATTCCTCAGATGGTTATGTATGTAATTAATAGTTACCACACTGTTTTAAATTAAAAGCAGGATATGATGTCTGTGTAAATTCAGAAAAAAAGAAACCATTTTCTTTTTCTTTCTGCCATTTATCCCTTTTTTCCTCACTACACTGTGCTTAGCCTACCAGACAGTCTACTGAATAAAGCCTATAACCAGACCTTTTTTCATCAACGTTGCAAAAGTGACAAATGGGACCTCAATATTGTTATATATCAAGGCTATACTTAGCATCTTTAATCCATGAATCATATCAATATCAGAAAATAATCATTATTTTTCATTCATTTTCAGGATGTGGTGACATTTAGAAAAACCCGCCTGGTCCTCTGACAGAAACGCCGGCAATTGGTAATTCACAAGGTGGATTAATAGAGCAGTGCCCCATGTACTTCATCTGATGTCGTGGGAATAAAGCCCCCCTATTCTCTGGAGTAGGTCTTAATTAACCAGGCTCTACATGTCCCACAGACTTCAATATACTTGGCACAATATGTCACAATCACCTGCAAAACAGACAAATATCACATCTGGTTTTGTAGTCACCTGATCATCTTGAAGACTGACGAGGGTTTGACATGATAAACAATGGTAAAAATCTAAGAGATTATCTGTTTACAAAGGTGAATAACAACACAGTGCCTTTGTGACTTTGTTCTTGATGCGGTGATTGGCACATGAGCTGGCTGGCTCCACAGGCCAAGTAATTACAGAGAAGCGGCGTTGAATCACACAGGGACCTCTGGCTCACTCATTTGATCCTGTGGGGTGCACAGGGGACCTGTTATCCTGCCGTCGATGTGGGATGCAGGTTTAAAACGAACACCTCTAGGCTGCGTTGCTAAGGCACCAGAGCAAAATGTTCTAAGACACAAATGAGCTAGCAAATCCTGGGCCTGCTTTTAATCAGTGGTTGTACATTGACCTGTGGAGAGGTCCTTTCAGTGGAGCATGTCGTGGGTAGAGAAAACCTCGCTGGCTCCTGGAGCACAAAAACTAGAGGACAAACATGGTGCGGGTCCAGGAAAAAGCCAGAGCCAAGGAGACATTAGCATTCTGAACCTGCAGGCCAGCGTTTCACCGACATCCACTTCATCCAACACAGAGAGGACTTTTAAATATAGCCCCTATTATTATTGCCTGTTGTCACTTTTTTTTCTCCTCTGTTAGATGGCAGAGCACGGATACATGCCGTTCAAGTATAAACACGGTCTGGTTAGAGACTTCTAACAGCTCCACTATTGCAACATCCACCTTTCATTTTTACACTGAACACACACACTCACAGCAAGAGCTTATTGATTCTGAGAGTAAATACCAGAACTATGTGAGCTAGAGACCTGCTGTTGTTGACCATTGCCAAAGCCTGCTGGGTCAAAAGTCATCTGGGCTGTTTTCCTGTATAGAATTTAAACAAGAGCAGCACAGCTGTGGTAACACTCTCCTTCACCCATGAAGGACACCCAGAGAGGAGGCTCTTTCATCTTCAAGGGAAACAACCTATCAACTCTCTCTTCTTTCTGCTGCTCTTTCTCAAGTCTGGAAATACCAAACCGTGGCTTTTTCAGCATCCACAGGTTTGTAATTATAATAAAATGCCCAATGACAGCATTAAAATACCTCCATGCTAATTCAGTCAGTGTTATTCCTGTGCTGTGACGGCAACTAGAATTACAATAACAAAAGCCAGAGCTGACGCATTTCTTTTACAGTCCTTCCTGAAAAGAGATTCAAGTTTACAGCTGGATTTACGGTTAGTAGTATCTCTGGGTAGCTTGATGCCTTATAGGATATCACTGAAAGCAAATATCTGTGTTCCAAGTCACCGGGGGAAGAGTCTCATCCTACCACAAGCAGCATTTCAGGGAAGAATTTACAAATTATCCCTGACCCAAACTGCAAAGTGATGGCCCACACGATCTGGTTGGCTGTCACAGCCAGCAGACAAATAATGGTCTACAATGTTTGACCTCTGAACAAGCCAAAGCTTCAAAGTTCAGACCATTAGTTTCTCTGTGTTTTCATGCAACTCGTTACTGTGTCTCGCATTCACTCAGTTTTGGGAAAATGTACTAACAACCACGTGTTGCTTCCCTGGGGTTTCTTAGCAAATAGAAAAGGCCAAGGGAAGTGTCAAAGTGTGCTCCAGCTTCACAGACAGGTGTTCTTCCCCTTTAGTCACACTACAGGAAAATTTGGCATCTGACATACAACAGATACTGAAACAGAAGTATCCATTACCAACAGGCATCTGTCTGAAACCTTTAGAAAGCAGGACACGTCTCTGTCTGCATTTTAGAATACAGCAGAAATCAATCAGCAGGACTTCTGTGAAATACATAATGCAGCAGCCTCCAAGGCTAGATGCACAAGCTAAACCCTTCCAGACACTGGACTGCAGCCACGTTCCCACGCATGTTAAAGTGTTCTGACAACCATCTTGGCTGCTTTTATGAAGGATTTGCTTTCTTTGGTGATAAAAACATCAGCTTTAGCTTTTGCAGATTTCCTTCTTAATTTCATCCAGAATTACCCCCCTGAAACCCTGGACTTTTTCTTGTGTTGATCTCTGCAGTTTTTTCATTTCTCTGGTGCTACAGGTGAAATATTTTCACTATCAACAGATAAATAAAAAATGCAGTGCAGGATTCATAATGCTGCCTTGACAGAAATGATACACATCAACAGCTATCTTCTCCAAGCAGCTTTCATCTTTCACTATGGCGGCGCTTTTCTTGTCCAATTGGATTTCTTGTTATCTTTGGTCCTCAAACCAATATAGAAACCAGTATAGCAGCCTGTTGAAACAGATCCTGCAGAGGTTTAGTATCTGTCGACATTAGTGCTCCCTGTGGTCTAGATGTAAGGTCTAGAAGCTCACTTCAGAAGAGGCTGAGCTGAACTTCACTAACTCTCCCCTTCCGTCATTTCTGCCCCTGAAAATCACTGTGGAATTGTCTTCTACTCTTTTTCTAAAAGAAAAATTATTTTTCTCTGTCTTCTCTCTTTTTCTCTTGCAAGACTTTGATCTGATATTTTTCTGTTGTCTTTTCAGCCCCCTCCTCTGTCATCTTTAATGCCAGCTCCCTCACAGCTGGCTTCTACAGTTTCCCATGTGGCCATGCAGCTAACCGTATGCCGTTATTATTCAACAAACTCTTATAAGTCTATAATTCTGTTTTCCTCCTGATTTAAAGTCCTTACATGTCTTCTTTTATGAAAAGCTCAGTAGGCAGCTTGCCTTGCCATGTCATGCTGTTTTCCCACTCATAATATATGGTTGTGTGGCTGTAATTCTTCCTTCCCTTTGATAGCTTATATAAACACAGTGATTTGGTTTTCCAGCCATGCCATGTCACATGGCTAAAGGGAGACTATGAATTACTGACAGGCGCTCAGCTGGCTGACCTAAAAGTATGGCTCAAACATAGAAAAATATTGAGTGGAAAGCAATCAACACATGCTCTTTATGTCCATTCACCAACCTAAATTAAATACGTCACGCAGAAGCTCATATGTACACAAATACTACAGTCTAGAAACTACATTTGATGTGTGAACATCTGTCTGTAAAGTGCAGAATGTGGAGCAAAGAGAAAAACAAAAAACATGCAGAAACTCCTCTGATGTCGAATCCTGCAGAGATCCATTAGGTCTTCCTTCCTCTCATTTGGAAGGATTCCCAGAGGGGTCTAAAGTGGGGTTCCATCTTTCTCTGAGAGTGTCCTCAGAGTCAGAGGGTAGAGCAGGGACCAGTGTCGGAACAAGGGCCCCTACCGTGAGAAAGCCTCTCAGGACGTCCATAATAAAACCATGGAGCCATCCCTAAGGATGCTGGTCCTAATTAACAACATCAAAGAGAATGTCCACTAGACTTGATCTGGAGCTTTTCAGCACTCAGGCACCGAGCTTGGGAGCTACTGCAGAGAGGATGGTAGCATGGACTACTGAGAATAATGAAGTGCAAGTTAGCTTAAAATAAATGTTAGCCACACAGAAATCCCTAACTTGAATGATCACATCTTTCTCTCAGAAGCTGAAAGACTGTGGTCTGTATGCATGCAGCCTTTACGTTCTATTTATTTGGCTAAAAACATGTAATGTACATTTCTACCACTGGAGGGCAGCTGAGGGCTGAGCTCTGGCATGCTTTAAATGCCACTGAAGGGTAAATGCAAACTGTGTTGAATACATAATGTCTAACATATTAAGGACAAAAGAACCATTATTCCTCAGTACAATGTGCAGAGGAATGCATATAATTTACACAAATCAGTTTGGAGCACGTAACATACAGTGTTATACTTATAGACAACATTTTGTTTAAAAATATTGTATCCTAACACAAAACAGAAGCAGGAAAAGAATGTCAGTTTTATTACCAAATATGTTTAATTGACTGAAAATGTAGCAGCAGGTGAATAGGGAAAACAAGCAAGTTTGAGAAAGATTTAAATCTAAGTCTGTGGTAAATTTGCCTTACTGTATATTAGAGCACTGAAGTATTTTCCAGTGGGATTTTCTAATCTTTAAAACATGGAAAACCTAAGACATTTTCCAAAACGGTTCAGTTAATATGTGACTTTCCATTCCTGTTACAGTGCGGCTGAGGCATTTCTGAAATCTGTACTTAGTAAATGATTAGCCATGCACATGTGGCAGCTGTCAGCCACTCTGTGAAGGAAGCTCAGTGATTCACACACAGGCTAAACAGTTCCCTGGACAGCTATGAGCTCAGTCTGCCACACAGAGGTAAAAAGTAGAAATCCACACAGGATGATTTTGAATGTGACCTTTTTTTCCCAGAGGTTGGCTGGACAAAGCCAGGTTGTTTTTCTGGCTGCCACGTTATTGAATCATTTCCTTTATCATTCTTCGTCAGAAGGGTAGGAAGCTGTGACTTCCGAACAACCAACCGCACATTTTGGTTTCAGGGATGCAAAGAGACACACAGACAGATATTAGTTGTTATTATTATTATTATCTTAAATGTTATACTTAGTTTGATCTTTTATTTCTCTGCTTGTTCAGCAAAGTAGCAGCTGTTATTCTTACTTACTGTAATGAACTGCTGGGGCAGTGAAAACACAAAGAAATCAACAAACTCTATGAAGAAAAAGACAACATTTAGAGTCTGCCATGACTGCCTTTTAAGGTTTTGAAATTTCTAAATAGCTCCCACTTTTTTCTTCTAGGAAAAATGTTTATTGTCTACATCAATCTGGGAGAATTTATGTGTATTGTTTGGAGAAAATACTGTATTCTTATCTTTTCCCCACATTCCCTTACATTATAAATACACTTCATAATCAATCTTGTTTATTCGTACCAATTTCAGACATATGAAAGCTATGAGTGAGTCAGCGCACAGTTGTAACAAACAAATGTGGGGTTATTGTCTGATTCTTTTCATCACTAATGAAATTCCCACAAAGCGATGAGAGTAAGACATGACATTTGAAATAAACTTGAATTACAGTAATATTGGATGTGGAAAAGACATTATCCGACTTTGATTTTCACGTTAATTTCTCTTACTTCTTTCTTAAAGATGCATCATGTAATTTTCCAACCTTAAAACTTTGTGTTGCGCACTCATTTTAAGGCACACTGACATGTTTTAGCTACATTAAATTCTAGAGCAGTTGCTGACCAGCTGTGTCCTAAGGCTGAGAAACTGCACCATGCAACTCTTACTTCCAGGACAGCGTGTGACGTTGCAGCCGGGTTATTGGATGAAGGGAGAAAAAGAGAGATGGTGACAAAGCAAGGGATAAGACAAGAGACAAGACAAGTTGTCTTTTACTGGCTGAAGAGAACTAACACTCAGTCTGCATAAGCTCCATGGCCCAGAATGATGGCAATCTGACCAACCTAAAAGGCTGAAACCTTTATCTTTATCTTTATTTAAGCATCATTTTTACCTAATGATTCTCAACAATCTTACTTTCCCTATTAACAAACTGATAAATTTGTTTTATATAAGTTAAATACACCATGTGCGCATCTACATCAAGTGTACTGTTCAAACCCGTTAAATAAAGACACAGGTACATTTGTGTCACAGTGAATAATCCAGTCTTTGGAGAAGATGAGTCGTGAGAAGAACAGCAGACTCTGGATTTTCTACTTTGAAGAGTCCCTTTAGCTTTACATCATTTTTAAAGAAGGAACAATGCAAACCACTTTCAAGAAGTGATTTTACCCATCTAAGTCAGAGGATAAACAGCAGAGCATTTCCTCTTAACAGGCTGAAGTGTTCTTGTCCTCTTCATACTAAACATTTAAAAATTTTTCAAGTGTGCAAACACTACACAAATTATCCTGCACTGAGTTTTCCCTGTTAATCGTCAAGGATTTTTTAGAGTATTAAGCTTGATTGAATATATCATGATCTTGTTTTAAACAATTTATTGTTCTAACAATATATGCAATAGAATATGGAAGAGAAAAATAAACAAACTTGAAAATAAACATGAACCAATGTGAGCAATAACCGTGTCAAGGTAAAACCAGTTTAGCCCAAGTAAGAACCCCTTTTGACCTTTTGAATAATTTCCACTGTTGGAGTGTTCATCTGGATAGTGATGGTCCTGATTTTCTTGGAATACACAAACACACCCGTTACATGCAAACAAGACAAAAGACCTCTGAAACCATCTTAAAAAAAGAAGAAGAAAAAAATACTCCTTTGTCCCCATAACCCTTCTGAAAGCACGTCACAATGACAAATGTACCATACTGCTCAGTAATATGACATAGGCCTGTCACCCAAGACTAACATAAACCCATGGTTTATATATGTGGTACACAGAAAAAGCCACAGGCATGCACAGAGCTGCTACACAATAACTTGTGTCATTTGACAATAGCTGTACAAAGTCCTCGACTATAACAGAATGCAGTGTGGAGCTTTCCAGGCGGAGATAAGAGTCTGCAGGCTGCACCAAAGTCAGGAAGGTTTCAAACAAGACTGACACCTGAAAGACCTTCTTGTCCGAGTCACAACTGCCTCTCAGTGAGGAAAAAACACCAAAGTCAGTAGACAAGCTTTGTCTTCCGCTGTTGCGTTCTGTTGCTCCGGTTTTCCACCAAAGTGCAGATGAAGTTTCCAGAGCTTTTCCATGGCAAAACAGAAACACTTGCACACACTAAAAAAATTGGGAGTCAGTCCGCAGTTGAGGTTTTAACTACAGATCAGTGCATTTTATAAGAATATATATTATATTATAATTATAAGAAGAGTCATTAGTTTTTCACATTTTGTTTTCTGGAAATTTTCATGTTATCACAATAAAAAAACTGTTTTTAAAGAACAATATATGTAATATATAATATATAACAAAACAACTTAAAACCACAATTTCAAATGCAATCAATGTTTGTGTTATAGAATGTGATTACATATTAAGCTGACATTTGTATAATAAACTCCGGTTTATATGCACCCAATCTTTTCCTAATCTGTTAACGTAAAAAGATCCTTGCGGTGGAAAGGTGGCTGCTGTCTGTACCTGCTTTGTGATGGAGTAAAACTAAGTGTTAAATGAGGGGGACTGTCCGCTGCAGCTGTCTGAGTGTTTCAAAGCGATCCTTTGCTTTTTATTGTTTTGTTGCTCTGTTACCTTTATTCGTTACCTGTACCAGCTTGAGGTAACTTCCAGCTAACCAGTTTTTAACCAATACCTTGTGTATGCTTTCAGGTTTTCTAAAGAACTGGACATCTTTCAGAAAAAAAGGCCAACTGCAGAGGCTGAGAGATAGCAAACAGATATTTCTGTGAAGTTTACTAATCCATTCAGTCCTCATGGTGCTGAGATTATTTCCATGTTATCACTCTTAGTAGTAGAGAACTTTGGACAACATCTCCTGTCTTTAAATGTGCTTATAGATAAAGTTGACTTGACTAAGGAAGAACTTTTGGACAATAAGAGCTTGTGGATCTCCAATCTGTCTGAACAAGAACATAGATAAGCATGCAGACTCTGGTGTGCCTGACATGCCATCAAATCGGAAACATGACTAAGGCCAAACAAGCTCTACTGGAATTTGAGGTGGGACAATACATCAGTGACTCTGCTCATCACCATGTCCCCCCTACTCACTTTCAACCTGCAATGTCAACATGTCCAGCCAGCTGGAATGCAGGAACAATCTGTGGGTGAGTCAGCCCCTCAAATTACTATACTGTTATCTCTGACATTTCAAACACTGCATGGAGTGAGATGTGGGATGTGAAAGTGTCTAATGCTAATGGAGGCCTTCGGCACGGCCCTCCAGATCACACTATAAGAAAACTGTAGCATGTAGGACAATTACACATCAGATTATGAAGAGTTCTTAAAAACAAGCTGACTGTCATACATACGCACAGCTCCAGGACATTTTCACAAATCTACTCAACAACATAATCTTCCACATTGGCAGGATAAAAAAAAAAGCAGCCTATGCCTTTCCCTGGCACTCTGCGATGAAACAGAAAATCTTAGCCGCACAATAGGCTGCATTATCTGACTCACAGCCATCTGTTATGACATGTGGTTGGCCTTTGATCCAGCATCAGGGTGTTCACACCTAAAAGAGGAACTAGGGGTTTACTGTGTTTTGTTCTATCTATTATCATGCACACACTATCCCCTCCTAGCCCTAAAGGAGTGAGTTTAAACTCCAGGTAAGTGCAGTGGCAAGAGGTTAGAGATCTTGGGGAAAGCTGAAGGGAAGGTCAAGACCTGTTGCTCTGAAAAACTCTGCTATTGCTCTCCAGGCTACACACAGAAACCCACAAATGAGTTATAGGCTTGTAAAACTGTCAAGCAAAACATTGATATCTCTTGTTTACACTCTGGGCTCAGCTCTCTTTGCCTGATTCTGCAGCTTATCGCCTTTCATAATGTTGTAGTCAATCAATACTATTCATTTGTCACCATTTCACCCAATGACTACTGACTTGGCTTAAGGTCAAGTTTTACTTTTTGTCCAGTGACACCCAAAACACTGTGGGCTAACAATACACGTGTCTCTTTCAGAACATACATTTTTTTAAGCTCTGCATTTATCTAGAGACAGAAGAGAACAAAAAACACAGATAAACAAAGATAAACAGCTCATTGCCAACAACAAGGGCTCTGTTGTGCACTCACACTCTCCTTCATAAGCATGTGTCATCCAAATAACTTCATGTTTTGACTACCTCGCCTGCTTAGACATTCCTTAAAGCATTTCTGAGGAGGGTATAATTCAAGGAGAAATCCTTACAAAGCCTGGCTGAACCAAAGGGCTAGAGTGTCACTACCCAAACACCTTTCCTACCTCCTGCAATCCTCTTGAGCAGCTGCTGTCTGGCAATGATCCTGCCCAGCCTGTAGCCAGATCGTCTGCGGTGATGATCCATTCTCAGGTAGATATCCTGAGTTTCAGGGGTCATACTGCCCAGGCACTCGCTGCCCGTGGACTCTGGGAGCTCTCGAAACATTGCTGTACCGCTGTAGCCCAAATAAGCCCCTGAGTACTGCCTGATAAACACTCACCCACACACACAGCCTCACCAACAGAAAACTTCACATACATGCGCAAAAAGCCTTAAGTGAGAGGGACAGCACAGCAGAGCCCAGGGGGTGGAGTGCCAACATTTCAGTCTGTCCTTTGCAGGCCATGTGACTTCAGGGAAGCCAATGGAAGAGAAGCAGTGGGAGTCCTGCCCACCTTGCTGAGCTGAATCCAACGCCTGTTTGAAGGCTTGTCAACTTCCCCCTGCTCTGGAGGGAAATATAAATACCACTGGAATGCCTATGAACTGAGTAAGGGGAGCAGCAGTGGATGATGTGGGGTGTAGCAGGGCTTACAAAAATAGTGGCTTTTGGACTCGCCCTGCACTGGAACAGCTCCTCTGCTGTTACTGGTGACACAGGTGCCAAATTTACTGGCCGCAAGCGAGTATGTGCCACTTTACAGAAGACTGCAAAGAACAGAGGAAAATTATTTTCTAGGCTGTGGAATGCTAATTTCTGCTCCCCACCCCCAATACTAACTTCTGCTTCCAGTGGCAGGAAGCCCTCTCAGTGAGTCTCCTGGATGTTAAAGCAACTCAGCGGGAAAAACACATTTTAGCCTGAATATGCAAGTGACCTCACTTAATACAATTCAGATCAGGTACCAGAGTCATTTATGCAGTTCTAACAGCAAAATGACTAGGGGTGTCCTCGACTAAAGATTTTCATAGTCGAATCTGATTCATCAGATCTCGTCTTTCGTCAAATCATGTTTTTTTTCGCATACAACACATACATCACTCATTAGGTTGTTTAAAATGTGCTTAAACGCTCCATTAAAATGTAGAAGGTCCTTATAATGTAGGCTCAATATTTGAAAATGACATGGTGGGTCAGTAGTAAAAACAATTCTTTTATTTGATTTTCATTTTTCAGATAGCACTGGAGGCTTAAACCTAATAAGTGTTTGTATTTGGCTTAACAATTTAAAGTCGGGAAAAAGATTAAACGTGCATAACACCCTGTACCCGCTCCGCCACGCACAGTGCAAATGTCATAAAAAGTAAAGTTTATGAAGAAAATTAGATCCGACCAAAGTAAATAAATAAATTGATTAATTAAATAAATAAATCCTACCATAGAATGAGCTGTGTTTTACTGCAGATGTTTCCATCTAACTGTGCGCTCCTCGGTTTGTTTACATAAAACCTGAACATGGAAAATATCCTCTCAGATGATGTGGAGGTGGAGGGGATGTGCAGGGTACCACGACATACATTTCATGCACACTTTGTTCGAATGTCATAGCAATTTGACCCCCGATGTATCCAAACATCTCCAACGGTCTATGAGAAGGCCGAGCCGCTCTACAACAGAGGGCGCTGCGCAACAGCACGCTCTGTTCGACTGGGAGACTGTCAGTCGAATCACAGTCCTCCGAATAGAATCAACGAATCGTCGACTATGAGGGGTCACCCCTAAAAATTACAGTAAGTGCTCAGGAACAAATCACTTACTAGCTAAATAGTCTTATTACTTTAATGGAGATAAAAAACTTTTCTTTCCCGAGTTTAGTTAATTTAGCATCACTTTATGAATTCACAGAGAGCAGCCCTTGAACTGTATGTTATCCCTTTGCAGCAAGTGAATGATGAATGATGTGGAAAGGTTTAAGACTAAGGCATGGCTGTTTCAGGTTGACCTCATTCCCTCTATGATTGTAATATTTAACAATGCAATAAATTACTTGGTTAAGGTTAGGCAGTCAAAGTTGTTAGTGAAAGGTAGGCATCAAAAATACTTTCCTAAGATTTACATTGTCCTTACAGCGCTCAGTTATGCTTGAGATTTTGATTATAAGAAGGTCAGAACAGAGGGTTGATCAAAAAGAAACAGATAAAAAGAACTGAAGCGTTGCACTAATTATTTCAGCTTTAATTCACACTCACATATAAAATGTGTTTTGGATGCCTGTCTACATATTTTCACCGAGTTGTGAAAATCTAAAATTAGTCTCCTAAGAGTCAAACTATTATGTGGCAATCCAAAATAGCTGCAAAATACATTTATCCCACTGAGGATGATCATTTAGAACAAAACCAAAACATACGCTCTTTTGTCTTCAAAGTATTGTTGCCTCGGTTGGATAAAAAAACATAAAAGAACCATCAACACAACTTATAAATAAAGTCTATGTGTACTAGCAGACACACCCCGTCCCAATCAAGACCCCTGCCACTCACCCTGTAACTGTTCTAGCTTCATCATATGGGCTTGCCAGTTTAGTATAGCATGGCTCCATACACGTGAATAGAGCACAAGCGGGCAAGCAACCAAGTTAAACACAGCCCCTGTCTGTTCCTCTCTTTGGCTGGCAAATCCACCCTAGCTTAAACTCACAAAGACCACAATTCAGCAGCACACTTCAGAGCCTGCTGCACATTTTCATAAACTTCTCCAGGGTTTTATGGCCCTCCCCACACCATCAAGTGGAGCTATTTTAATAAGAGCCTGTTGCTTTTAAAAAGCACTAGGTGATGGTTTAGCTCTATTCAGATGATTTCATCAAGTGGTGACTCATTTTTTTTACACACACAAATACCTGCATTGATTCATCAAGTAAAGAGTGTGCTCAAGGCGTCAGATGCACAGTTTGCCAGTCTGTCAGGAACAGTGCAGGCTCCTTGAATCAATTTCTGTTTTACACTTCCTCCCTCGTCTAGACGAAGAAATTTATCTTGTGCATCACGCATATTGCATTACGGAATCAATCAACCACTGCTAAGCAACAGCATAATGATGAGATCAATGATGTCATCTGTCTGCATTCAAAAAAAGCTAAAAGTGCCTCAGTGTGATCAGAAATGGCTGTGTATTTAACTTTATGCAGCATGCCGTGAGGAAATGGTTGTGGTCCTTCGACGGAACACTAACACCTTATCAGACGAGTTACAACACGTCTCTGTCTGGGTTTCAGGGCTCCACCAGAATACAGCATGGCAACACGACTCCAGACTCACATTACAAACACACACAAACACATACCGAGGCTGTGCTAAGGACCTGCAGGATTGACAAACTCGATTTTTTCTTCTTTTTAATTACAAAAAGCCTTCCAAGGAAAAATATTAATGACACTGGAGGCAGCAGACATGACATCATGTTATCCAATATATA
>JAVQJG010262544.1:0-20448 GCA_036024015.1 Craterocephalus amniculus
AAATAAAAGACCCTTTGGAGTTCTGTACCCATATATTTATGGCCTCTGTCCTTTCAATAAGTTCATTATAGCATTCATCCATATTGAAATTATTAATAGCAATGCACATAAGTTCTTAAGACACTTTACTCGTGATAAAATACAGAAATCATATTAACTGGACGTAAAAGGCAATCAGAATAGTGAAGAAGCAACATTCTTGAAAAACCGTTCCCAATCATCTCGTCGTCTGCACTTTGCAAACACTAATATTTAACAAAACACAGGCTTTTTTTATGCCAGCTAGGCTATTAAGTCACGTGAAATTGTGAGTTATGACGGGTTGATGCCGAATCGAACAGCTGCAGTCTGGCGACACCAAGGAAAACTGAGCGACACGGCATTTAGAGGCTGTGCGCGCTCCCGCGACTCTTGATCAATTTCTGGCAGACGATCATTTTATGGCATAACAGCTCTGTGTTTCACATTAATCTGTTTGTTATATATATTTATTTATTATTTCATTAATAAAATAGATAATTTCATTCATAATTTTTTATTTATTATTAAGTTTATATTATTCCGCTTTGCGCCGTCGCTCACACATGGGGTGAAAAAAACGTGGGGCATTTTTATTAATAATTCATGCATCAGAGGGTTAATAAACAGAAAAATGCATCAAGTCAAAGTTCATTAGGAAGCTGAAAGCGTGTCGAGGTAGACAGAAGTTATTCCGCCTCGTGTGGAGTACCTATGTTTATTTGTGATTTTTAAATAAACCCCGCTTTCCATGACTATGATTTCTTCAGTTGCTGTTAGCCTGCTTCATACCCATAGCTGTATCTGGCATCCGTGACGTGTTATCAGTTGTTATTAATGGCATATCCGTTAGGTTAGGCAAACCACAGGCTAATCTACTATATTAGGAATAGACACGAGGATTAAGGAGACAGAAGACGTCAGAAAGCGGGTAAAGATCACCATCACAGAGCGCAAAAGGCGAATGCATTTAGGAAAGATCCTTTTTTTAATTAAAAAAAGGTAGCGTGGGAGAAGCTAGTATCTACTGTAGTATGATGTATTTTTGATACATTCACAGTGGCCTCACTGGCCTACTGAACACAATATATCACTGTCTGCTCTGTTCCTCAGATGCGACTGACTGCTTTTATTGTTTGAGTTGTTATTGGTGGGCGGGGCTACAGTTGTGGACTCGTGTCCATCAGGTCTGTGAGAGAGCAGATTAGCGTCCTCATCCTGGTGATAGCCTTCTTGTCATGCTTTCTGATATTAAAGCTACCCAGCCCTACAACCAATGAATGAATGACTATTTTATGAACCGCATCAATTGTGACCGGCGCTCTTCATCACCATGACAACCAGATTATACATACCATCACTCCATGATCGTTACTCCAAAACAACACGTTCCCTACAATTATATTTTTATATTCTGATTGTAGCTCACAGGCATAATGCCTGTGTTAATAAAATAAAACTTGTTAAAGATCACCAGATATAATTCAATAGAGTGCACTAAAACCTAGCAGTCAACAAAAATCAGGCTACCCAACTCTTCTCTCTGACACAGAACTTGAGCGCAGCAGGGAGGGAGAGGGAGTGACATGAGACTTGTGTCTGTTCAAAATATAAAGCAAAGTCCGTTCTCCTCTCAGGGTTGCCGACAGCAACTTTAATGTAGCGTTGTCTTTTTGTTGTCGTTATTGCAGCATTTCCTTTTTGCAGTTGTTATTGTTTATGGAGCGCGTTTGCACAAGTCCGTAGGAAAAAGTTGTGCTGGGAAAAAAAAAGATACCCAACATAACTGGTGGAAATTTTCTTTCTGTTTATGTGGTATCTAAAGAAAAGATCCCACATAAAGTGGTATCTGAAGTAAGTATCTGAAGTTAACAGTCATAAGTCTCAGAGGCTTCTGGGTTCTTAACTATTGACTGCGTTTACATGCAATCAATAAGTGGGTTAAGGTCAATATTCCGGTTTGTGAAACTTAGAATTCCCTGTTTACATGTGCGAACAGAGTTACTCCTGTATACATGACAGTTGCAAGAAGTAGGAATATCCCAACAAAACTGCACTGCATGGAGAACGTCATAACATAAATATACACCGTTTTCCGCTCCTTCCAGTATCGATGGCAACAACAATAACAGAGGCCTGAAAATAAACTTTCTGGGACCAATAGCTTGCACTTTGGTGTAGTGAAAATGGGAAGCAGAGCTGTAGTTGTACCATACTCATCCACACTTCCAGTTTCCACCAGAGCCTCCTGGACACTTAGATGAGGGTGTGCAGTCCGGACTGGTGGGAACGGGTTGTAAAGAATGGCAGCGGATGCTCTAATTGCCAGATGGAGATCCAGGTGGCTCCTATACAATGAGAGCAGCCATCAGTCTACATTAAAAATATTTGCATCTGGAACTAATCTGCCTCTGTCTGATCTATTGATTGATAAGGCTAAGTCTCTACTATATTTCAATGTCAGATAAATTTGGAGCTACTGATCTCATGTCATTTTGTTTGTCTCTTTGTTTTTCTGTAGGCCAAAGGAAAGAAGCCACTGTTTGTGCAGCTTTGCCTAGACAACATTTGGAGTTTATATGATGCAGTTGTTACTAGGAGGTGGGCTAGAGAAAGTTCTAAAAGTATGCAACACGTAGCTTTTAAAGACACATATATCCCCTACAGCAATTCCAGCCTCGCCGCTGACATAGCTTCTCTTGGAGTATTAATTAAACAGACCAGATCTAACTTTTTCTTGTTTTTGAGCCCTTTAGGACAACAAGAATATATTTTTATTTTTGCAGTGTATGTAACAAACTAAAATGTTCAGTTCAGAGTTTTTGCTAGGATCTTAAAGATGACGTAGTCTTCTGTAGAGCATTGTTTATAAACATCATAAATTGTTTTGTAAGATTCAGCTCAAAAATAGGAGCTATATCTTCTAGAGCTAGGTATCACCACTAATTTCCTGAATCAGTTCAATTCAACACCTTGATTTGATTTGACTAAATCAATTCTATATCAGGTCATTTATAGGTATTTATGTAATGACACCAAATTTTCTTGACTATTAAGAGAATTATTAGATAGCTATTTTTGTAGAACTCTCCTGTCTCATTTTTTTTTATTATTATTACTTTTTTAACTTGTACAGCATTTTTGCAGGAAGAATAATCGTCTAGCTGCTGTGTTGTGCCAAGCACATTTACATTCCCAAGATGGGCTTTGTAGGTATACTGCTCCTCTTGATAATCTGATTTTTTCCCCTTTTTATTTATATTTTTTTATTAGTAAATTTTCACAATATTGCTGTAGCTGACTGGAGGGGACAGAAAGAGGATAACAGGAAAATGGAAAATAGAATGAGTTAAAAAAAAGTAAGAGAAAAAAAAAAGGCAAAGAAATACAATTTGGAAAACACTGCAAACCAAGCAGACACTAGACAATCTGCAAGACTTGCACAGACAAACGACAGAATATCTTAAAGTCCAAACAGGAGAGCAAAGCCAACCACCGTCAGGGGCAGATGAGCTAACTGAGATGAACCATGTATTTTAACTAGAACAAGTGTGGCAGAAAGACACCCACAGAAACTGACTGAAAGGATCTATTGGTAAATATCGCTACACTTGAGGCCTTCCTTGTTACATGATGAGGAATTTTCCACTAACAGCCTTTTTACTGGTGATGCTCTAAATAAGTTTTTTGAGAATATAATTGAATGTCTTATCACTTCTTGTTGTTTTCAAAAGTTTGTTGTACTTGACAACACCAACAATCTAAGTATACTGTAATCTGGTAATGTGAGAGAAGCTACTAAATAGCTAAATTTATGAATGGGAAAAAAATGAATTTGGCATTATCTTGATGAGAGAAGCTAATTTTGGGCATGTGGTTGCCTTGTTGCAGCTGTGAGCATAATCCACCCAAAAACACTTATGCTTCTTATTTACAAAGGTTATTAGGTTTTATAGGTCTTCAGCCATGTGTTTAGATTTTTTAGTGTCAGAGTTATTACAAGTGTTATTTTAAAATCCAAGTTTGGCAATATCTCAGCTATAGAAGTTCATTTTGAACCAAAGCGACAGAGGCGACTCACATTGTGCACATATGCTACGATCTTGTTGAGTATTGGAATCAAACACTTGAGTAGGGTCACTGTTGTCCTCAGAAAAATAAGCTGATTGAGTTTCATAGAGTGCTTTTGGTTATTTAAATTTGAATTAGTTCAAATCAATAAATCAATTGTTTTGTAACCCAGCTCTATTCTACAGAACAGATAGTCTTGGAAATAGAATACAGCTTACAGAAGTAAAGATAGAGGGTTATATCATTACATTGGCAGATGTAAAAGTCATCTTAATGTCTGTTTATAAGACTCTTCCTAATTTAAACAGGTTAAATTATTTGAAATGCTGCTTAATATGTCCTTATTTTTTAGGAAGTTATGTTTCTCTTCACCAGAGACAAAGACACTGTGGAGAAAGTGGTATCATCCCTTGGGATACATGTGGCGCCCAGAGACCTACGTCATTCTGACTCCAAAGTCCTGATGTCAGCTATCTGCAGCCAGTGGTTACCTGTGTCCCAAGCTGTCCTCTGTATCCTTTGTAGTTTGTACTTTTAGATTTATTGATCTACTTTTTTTTTCCTGCTGCTGATATGTTTTTAGATCTTTAATTATTATATTTGAGTTTTCTTTTACACCTGCTACAGTGATGGTATGTGAGAAGCTTCCCAGTCCATTAGACATGGCAGCAGAGAGGGTTGAGAAGCTGATGAGTGTTAGAGCTTCAAGGTTTGACTCCCTACCAGTAGAAACACAAAAGCTGAAACCAGGTTTGTGTCCTAACACTTTGCAACCTGACACACACTCTGTTGTTACTTTTTTGCAGCCTCTTCATGGTGGTTATTAGCCTCTGGGTATGCTTAAACATCTGGGGTCGTATTCACAAAGTATCTTAGGGTTAAAATTGGGTCCCAATCTCCAGATTGAGGAGTAACTCCTAGAAAAAGTGGATCTATCGGTCCTAAATTTAGGATTACTATTTTGCTTAACATTTTGGCACCAAAACTAGCTCCTAATCCTGAGAATGGTTAGGAGTAGTCATGGGGACTCCTAAAACGCTAAGAGTGAACAAAAGAGCAAATCCATCGATTAATGCTGCCCGGAATCCACAAAACTCAATCAACATTTTGGAAAACTTTAACTCTTTGGTTTTGTTTGTGGTATGGACTGAGGACGCTTCTTCAGCACTACAGGAGTGTTTTGAATTCACTGCCTGGGAAGTGTCTAAGCATGGTTCAGACCTGGTGGCCGACACATCATCTCTCCTAGACTATGTGCAGTTCCGCACTGATAATATTCTACTCACAAAGTCCAAAGCAGAAACCATGGTGTGACAGCACAGTGAGGTCTCTGCTCAGAGCTCGGATGCAGTCTCTAGGTCAGGTGACAGGCTACAGGTCAGGTGATAGGCTGACCTACAGCAGGCCCGGTCAGCACTTTGGGTGTCAACGTTGTTCACTTTTTTTTTACATGATCTTTTTCAACTTAGAGCGCTAACTGCATCCCTCTGAGAGATGCATCCATTAGGCTGCATCTCATAGTAGATATGGAACCAAAGCACAGTTTGTCAAAAACACACCAGAGAATAAGAAGAGGAGGAACAGGAAGAGGAAAACCATAGAAGAAGAATTAAGACAGGAACGAAAATAGTAGAAGTTGCACAAGCTTTTGAAATAAGGCTGTGCAAGTGTTCAGGTTGAGTTGGTGGTTACAAACAACTTTATAGCAGTGCACATGCTCCTACATGTTGACCAATATAAAGACAGAGTTCAGTCTAATGGTAAATGGGCTACAGATTCATTGATTCATTGAGTATTCCCAAATCCTTAATACTTTACCTTCCTGTTCATAGTTAAGCTGGTAGCTACTGTCTCATAAGATAGCTCCAAGATAGCATTAAAACCTGTGTTTTAAACGTGTTAATAAGTGTGTTACCTCAGGTTCTGCAGGATGGACAACACTTTGAAGTAACACGAATGTGACATGAAACATGGAGAAATGGTTTCTGTCTAAGTCTGATTTCTGTTTATGTTACAACTAGAATGCGACTTGTTTCAGGCTCCATTGTAAACACTCACCGGCCCCAATGTGGCCAGAATGCGAGTGGCATGTGCAGTTTGAGCAAGTTACCGTCTGTCCCACTGAACTAGTAAGCGTCGCGCTTCTCTAAAGTTGAACAGATTACCAGAGCAGATTATCCAGGCAGGACTTCAGTGGATGAAAAGCAAAGTGGATCCGGACGATTTTAACAATAAAACACTTTTGAGGTTCATCAGATCATTCTAAAGTTTTATCGTTCAGATCGGCCAGATCCATCTGGTCTGCAGGTTCATCTCTCCCTGCAGCTGTGTTCTCAAGTAAAAATGCCGTCCGACGCCCCGTTAGTTATAACTTTCGGCGCAGGTCTCTGCAAATAATGTTTTTATTGAGTGTACTGGAGGAAATGATATCTGGAATAATATAGCTCTTGTAGCCATCGGGCCGTCGGATCTCTGATACAGGAATCATTTCACACAGCAGCTGATCCACGAGCAGACAGCAGCAGGTGCTGCAGCAGCTGTAGCTAGTCTGGTTCATTTATAACTTCTAAACAGCTGTTTTTAACCTTGGTAAACACGAATAACGTTTATAAAATTGCGAGAAGTTTCTCTTTTCCATCTGATCCAATTAACTAAATAATGAAAAGCATGTGCGGCCAGAAAGAGCATCCGCGGCCAAAATAATAGCCTATTTATATTTACATAAATAATAATAAATAAAAACACCAACATCCAATGATAGTTGGTGCATTTAACAGTGGAACAAGGTAAAAGTGGCTGTGCTGATATTCCTGATGGGGGGCAGCAGGCAGAGAGGAGGAGCAGCCGTGGTGCTTTCAAGTTCAGTGGGACAGACGGGAGCTTGCTCGAGCTGCGCATGTTACTCCCATTCTGGCCACATTGGGGCCGGTGGTGTTTACATTGGAGCCTGAAACAAGTCACGTTGGAGCTGTAATGTAAACAGAAATCAGACTTAAACACAAACCAGTTTCATGTCACTTTCGTGTTACTTGGGCCTGCAGTGTAAACATTGTCAAAAAGATCAGATTTGAATTGATTTGGGGTGTTTACACAGGCAAGAAGATATCCGATCTGTGTCACTTGAGGGCAAAAAGATCAGATATAGGCCACATTCGGTTGCCATCTAAACAGGGCCACACAGCCCTCTCCCTGCCACCCAGGATCTAGTACACTGTCATCTTTTCTTTTTTCCCTTGCCACGTGTTGGCACAACACACTAAGAGAACTTGACACCATGTCAAATACCATTTTAATGTGACTGAGAGACCAATTTGAACATCGGAAAAAATAGTCTAGTCTGAACCTGACACTTTTGGGATCAGATTAAAATTGCACATACTTTTGTGATATATACAGTATTTCCTCTGTTTTTGCATCTTTGATCAATTTGTGTTTTAATGACTTGCAAATGTTCTCCTTTCAATGATATTTTGTAGAGTAACCAAGCGTTTTGGGGTGTTTTTCAGCATTCCTTCAGTGTTCAAGTGGAAATGATGCTCCTGTCATTATTTTTGTATCAAAGATGTTTGCTGTGGATGCCAAAGCCTTGCCACAGCATAGACAAAGGTAATTACTTATAGATATTATGTTACACATGTTTTGTCCTTAAACAACAAAGATTCAACTTAAAACTCCATTTTAGTTTAATAGATTTTCTATATTTTTCATATCAACAGTAAACATGATGTTGTTGAGGATGAACCCCAGACTTGACGTTAGGGGGTCACATGACCAGTTTATTTAAAGTAAAGATGCTACGGAATATATGGGCGAAAGAGGAGGGGGAAATATTTTTACAAATAATAAAGAGAAAAGGCCTTACTACCATCTTTGTTAGCAAATAACAGCCATTTGTTCAAAAACTTAAAATGTTTTGTGTTTCCACCTTCTACCACTCTTCTAAGTGTGAAACTGTACATAATGCTTTTGTTTAGGGAAAAACTAATGAAAAACTGTGTTATTTATTTATACAAAATAATGTTTGTATTTAATTGTCTTTTGTTGTTTTGGTTGCCCTTTATGGTGACATCTATTGATACATTTCTTTTACATGATTTTGGCTTTATATTCTGACAACCGATTGTGTCCTGAAAATATTGTTTGGTGTTGACTGGGATGAAAATGGCTGAGCTTCTACGTGTATTTTACAACCAGGTAGACCAAAAATAGTCAAAAATGGCTTGGAGTTTCAAGGATTAATCTAGTTTGGAAAAATTCAGCTTTCACTTTCCGGTTAAAGTTAAAAAGCTTTTTAAACATTCATCAGAAACTTTGTAATGGAATCTAGTTTGATTCTTAAAGTCTTTCTTTCTTGATTATCCTTGTTTAGGCCTTTGAACCAGGAGGAGATTTCTCAGCGTAGGGAGATGGCCAGGCAAAGACATGCAGAGAAGATGGCAGCTGATAGGAAAACAGGAGAGGTCACCAGTTCAGACGGAATTCAGCCGGAAAGTCAGTCTCCAGAACTCCCAGGTAAGGCTTATCTTTCCCTTTCCTTTCTTTACTACTAAACTGTGCTTTTCATAGTGTTTAACTGGGATCAAGTATTCTGTCTTTTTTTCTCTCAGCTAAGATGGGCATTGCAACCATAGAAGCCTTAAAGCCAGAGGAGGAAAAGGACACCTTTATAGCATTTGCCCGGGTCTACAGTGGAATGGTCAAGAAAGGTCAAAGGATGTTTGTTTTGGGACCGAAGTATGACCCTGCCCAGGGCCTGAGCTTGGTAAAACACTCCAGCACTCCTCGTTAGTCTTCTACATGAGAGAACTTATCTGTAGTAAATGAAGTAGAACAAACAGACAAAAGCCAATAAACCTCATGTATTGTGTCTTTTGTGTTAGTTGCCAGAGGGATGCAGCGTGTCCGACTGTGTGTTCAAGGTACCTCATCTGTCCTGCTGTACCATAGAAAACCTTTACCTGCTGATGGGCAAAGAGCTGGAAGAGCTGGATGAAGTCCCAGCAGGAAATATTTTAGGTGAATAAATCTTTTTTCTACTTTAATTATTGATTTTCAGAGGCTCTTGTTCAGTGTCTCCTCAGACCCACCGCCCCCACTAGATTGTCAAGTTTATTACCTGCACCAAGACACAAAATTTGTGTTTTCGCCATACGTACATTTGTGTACACGTCTGACTGTCTTTTAGCGACTAGAGTGTCAGATTTTGCTGAAAAATTCAGGAAATCTCTGAAATGATACAAGGAACAACCAATTATATTTTGCATCAAGGAATTGTTAACACTTGAACTATAACTATAACTTTAATAACTAAAACTAGACTATCCATCCAGCCACTCACATTAGAAAATAAAAACAAAATGTACTTTTTCTGTTTATATTTTCTATTGTCTTCTCAAAACTGACCTTAATCCTAATAATCCTTATGATTCTCTGTTTCTGATTCTCCTCTTACAGGTATTGGTGGATTGGAGGATTGTGTTTTAAAGTCGGCTACGCTGTCGCTTTCACCTGCTTGCCCACCCTTTACCCCACTCAACTTTGAGGCCACCCCTATTGTACGGGTTGCTGTAGAACCCAAACATCCAAGTACGTTTTTTTACCTCATGCAGTTGTACATTTGTAGGAATAGTATAATTGCAGTTCTTTAGAAATAAGAGCATTTAGTCATGCAGAATCAAAAAGAGATGTCTGTAAAAACAAATTTGAGGCATTTTTAAATTTTCCCAAATCAAGCTATTGAAAGAATAAAAATCAAGAAAAATGTATGTTTTTTAAAAAAGCACTTAGACAAGGAGTACCTGCAGCTGGTTGGAAGAAAACACAAGTTCCACCTCTGGATGTAGTTTTATCCTGTGCAGCGCTTTGGTTAATCTCAGTTGGTTTTAGATGGTTTAAGTTTAGGAGACTTGCTTTGAAATTAACTCAGAAAAAAGGGTTCAACTCCAGCTCTGGTCACTTTGTGGAAATACCCTGCGTAATTAGAATAAAGATGTTTTCCTGATTACAGCTTGAAATTTTTAAGATTTTTAAAAAGCCTTAAAATGGTATTGAAATTGAAATTTACTTCAGGATTCCTGCATATACCCTGCGACAAATTCATAGCAAGCACCATGAAACAAGATGTTCCTGTATTTGACAAAAATAACCTTTCATCTTTGCCAAAAGTGATCCGAAAGATTTAAAAAAAAGCACTGAGTGATATTATGGACTATTGAATTGTTATAATAATAATGATAATAATAATAGTAATTATAATAATAATAGTAATAATAATAATAATAATAGTCATAATAATAATAATAATAATAAAATTAAGAGAAAAAGAAAAGACTAGCTTTGAGAAAGAAACAGGCAAGAAAAACCAAAACAATATATCTGATAGAAACTAATGCAGTTGGAACAAACAAAAAGGGAACTATCTGGGAATATCCATCGAATATCCAATAACAGCAGCTCTGCCACTGTAATTTTAACTCAAAACAAGCCATCTCATTTTGAATGATATTCTTCCATTCTCTCCCTCATGCTTATGATACATCTCAATACATTTGAAAAATCTCAACATATTTTCCAGGCCTAGGTCTTTGGTTAATTGTGTCTCTTTTGAGGGATCCCTGGCCTCAAACGCTTTAAGAACCTCTGCTTTACAACACTGCATGTGCATTGGTCACATTTTCACTAAAACCAGACTGTCAATGAAATGAAAAATGATATAAAAAATACTTACTCAAATTGGGAAATTCAATAAACTGCAAATGGGGAAAAAAGGAATACAAATTTGTTTCCACCTTGTTTTGTTCGTCTTAGGTGACATGCCAAAACTTGTACGAGGGATGCGGCTGTTGAACCAGGCTGATCCATGTGCAGAGGTTCTTATACAGGAAACAGGAGAACATGTTTTAGTCACAGCCGGAGAAGTTCACCTGCAGCGCTGCTTGGATGACCTTCGAGACCGGTCAGTTTTTGTACTATAATGTCTGCTGTATCTGTTCTATCTCAGTTATTCAGAAAGGTTTCAGTGTTTTAATGGCAACTTTTCTTCTGTTCTGTTTCAAGTATTTCCTTCGCAAAAGCACAAAATTTATGTTTTAACCGGTGTACGTTTGGCTGGCTTGGTGCTTTGTTTCTAAAAAAGATAATGAACAGTTTCTATTGAAAATTTCAGGAAATGAAATGAAATAAGGAATTGGCCTCTGTTAACAGAGGACCATAGTCTCCTAAGAAGGTAGAGCCTGCTCTGATCTTTCCTGTACAGTGCGTTCAGTCCAGTTTATCATTTAGATGAACACCTAGATATAGGTGCTACCCAAAAATTTTTTTAATTTAAAATGCATTTTTTTATTGATTTCAAGAAATGCACAGATTTTCTGAGGTTTTTTTTTGAGGTTTTCTGAAGCTGCAAATCCTTATCAACAAAATATAAACAGATAAAAGTGGAATTATGTTGATTTGCTTGCTATTTGTCTATATGTTTACATTTAGGGGCATATTTGCTATATTTACTATTTACTTATTTACTAAGATCTCAATTTGCGTGTACTAATTAGCATCTTTGGATCTAGAATTTAGTGTCTGGGTCGGGGCCGTGGTTAGTACGTGATCTGATTGCTCATGCAAATGATTGCGGTCTCGGAGACACGCCTATTTGAATGATGATTTAGCATGTCTCATGGTTTGCAGCATAGTACACATATGGGCAAGTTCCACCTGAAAAAGAGTAGGCCTTTTGAAAAAGAAAATTGCATCAAAACACAGGTGTCAACACATTTAAGTAGCCTATTGCATGCTGTGAATAGTATATGCCTGTTTGAAAGCAGGCATAAAAGCAGTATTTGATATTTATTTATTTTTTTATTGTTTTTTGACTCAAATGTTGCCAATATAATTTTAATTGAAGCAATGTGTTTTGATATGTTTTTTGTGATCATTTCGTTTGATAGTATGAATTTGGAAGAGCCAACTTTGAATGTTCTGCAGTTCATTGGGTGGCTCTATGTACAGCCATGTTTAATCAAGGTGTCCTTCTTTTCTCGCTTTAGAATGTACATTGAAAAAATAATTTACGGGTGACTCCTGATAGTTGACGATTTGTTGATTCAAGTTGGAGAGCTGATTCCACTGACAGTCTCCCAGTCAAATCGTTACAAAGCGACCCAGACGGGGTTTAAATCCCAGAACCACACACGCTGATCGTTCAGCCAAAATGATGTGTCACTATCATAATTGTGGTAGCCAAGTCCACTGATTGACAAGGGCCGGGTTTCCTAGATAAGAATGTTGTTAAGATTTAAGAATGAGCTTAACAAGATCTTACCAAAGAAAGAGCGCTAAGTTATGACTGTTTCCAAAACGCCTTCTTAGTGGCGTTCTTTAGGTCCTTCTTAGGAACGCGTTCCTAATCTGGCAAGCACTCACTTCAGTCGGAGTAAGTCCCGCAGCATGCACTGCTTCTGCTCCAGTGGTTCAGCTGAGACCGTAATCAAAAGACAAGAGCTGATTAGTGTACATCAATAGTATGTAATAGTATGTAGGATGTAAATCCTTGGACAGTTTGTCTTTATTTACTGTGTTTTATGCCTTGTTTGCTATTTGCTATTTTTTATGTTCTATTGCAGTTTTACATCCTGAGGAAGAACTCTGTTTATGAACTCTAGTTGGAGTCAAGCCTACTGAATCTTTTGTTCTAGCTATCTGTCTCACAACACCAGTGACACATCTGCGGGGACAGAATATGCATGGAAAATTGGTATCATGATGCTAAAAGACGTAAGAACTTGGAGCAGTACCAAAGTGGACCACACTTGTCTGATATGTTTTCAAAGCTCACAAAAATACAGTTTATATACTGGGGCCTCATTTATAAAACAGTGTGCAGGATTTTTACTAAAAGTATATGTACACCCAAAACCCAGAGTTTGCTTACGGATTACGACTTTAAAACCGTGCCTTCACAAATGCGCAGGTGAATTTGGCTCATGCTGTGTCCCCGGCACACCCACATTCTGCCATAAATGGTCCATGCAAAGGCCTTCTGAATGTTTCTGTATGTAAATAAGTCAGCTGATCTCTGATGTTGAAAGCTTAATCATGGCAGAAACATTTTATTTGGGGGTCACAGTTATGTCACAAGTAAACAAAGCCTGTGGAGTGGCAGGACATTATAACAGCAGTGAATAGGAGGGAGAGGTCTGAGCCTGAAGTCAAAAAGTGGTCAGATCTGAAGGTGGAGTTTAAGAGGATGATGGCATTCCCCCACCAGAGTGTGTCTGCCAAAAGTATTATAAAAAAAGTCTTGTTGTCTTACAGTTGGCACATTAACTCCTCATCAAAACTTTTCCCAACGGGGAGTGGGCTCTGCGTCAAGGAAGTCTTGGTGAGGGAGAGGCAGGTAGAAGAGGAATAACTTCCTTTGTGGGACATTGTGCAGGACTGCACAAACCATAATTATTATGCACACCATTTATGGGGGGACAGCAGTCTTCTACCTAATGCATCAAATAAATGAATGAATGAATGAATGAAATGAATAAAAAAAAAAAAAAATTCTTTAGTTTTTTTTTATTATTAACAATAAAATTAATGTAAGGATTTGTTCTTCAGCCTGATAGCTGCTGAAAGGAAGGATCTTCTGTATCTCTCTGTCTGCCTCCCAATGAACACACTCTGTTGTTTTTCGTCACGGCATTGTGTAGAGGGTGGAAAAATCCTCCATCATCTTCATCAGCTTGTGCAGAATTCTTTTTTGGACGATCAGCTCCAGCGGCTCCAGGGTTACTCCAAAAACAGAACCAGCTTTCTTGATCAGTTTGTTGATTCTTTTCAAGTCTCTGGTTGTGATGCTGCTGCCTCAGCAGATCACTGCAAAGCTGATTGTACTCTCAGCAACAGACTTATAGAACATTTGCAACATTTTGGTGCAGACATTAAAAGATCTCAGCTTCCTTAAGAAGTAGAGTCTGCTCTGACCTTGTAAAGGTAGTCAGTGTTGCCTTTCCACTCAAGTCTGCTTTCCAGCTGAGCTCCAAGGTACTTGTGTTCCTCCACCGACTCCTCTCCAAGGATTGAAATAGTCCCATGTGTGTTCTTGTTCCTCCTGAAGTCAACAATCATCTCTTTGTTTTGTTGGTATTTAAGATGAGTTGATTGTTACTGCACCATTTCGCATCCATTGTGAAACAGTACGCACGACGGAACTGCAGTATTTATGTTTACTCAGGGAATTATAACAATTGCTACACATCTTGTCACAATTAATGTACCATTAAGTGCCATAGCTATAATCTGACACACATACTGCACTGTAACTCTCAAGTTAGTGTTAAAGGGATATTTGTCTATATACAGGAACATATTTTCAGACCACAGTGTATATTATTGTGTATGAAACTTAGATGAATATTTTTCGATCCAAAGTTTTGTCTAAATGCTTTTGTCTAAATTTAAAACCATATTTTATAATATTCATGACTTGAGGAGATGACTAAAGATCTTGCATCTTGACCTATGTTATTGCCCTGCTCTTCTACAAAGTGGCATCAGTCTTTCGGACAGAAAGATTTTTATCTATAGGCCTCTATAGCAATTATGTATTCTAGGCTTCTTCTAATCCACTGTGAATGAAAAAATAAATTAATCATCAAGGCATTTAAACAAAGATTTAAGGAGATAAAGTGGAAAACAATGCAATTGGTAAGTTGATTTGGAGAGCACATTCATTGTCTATGATTTCTGTTTCATTAAAACATGTTTCAGAACTGCAGATAATATAATTGATACCTGCTGTACTATCAGAGAGATCTCTCCCACCAGTTACAAGTTTGGATAAATACAGATCACACTTCTTTCTTTGTTTTTAAAGGTTTGCCAAAATAGATATCAGCGTGTCTAAGCCCATCATCCCATTCAGAGAAACTGTGATACGTCCTCCAAAAGTGGATATGGTAAATGAGGAGCTCGGCAAGCAGCAGAAAGTTGCCGTTATTCATCACGTGAGTCAAACCAAATGTTTCATTTTGTAGCTGTTGTGGTTAAGGGCACATTAACAGTATCAGTTGGAATAAATTTCAACTGATACTATTTTCATACATACACATTGACTACGTTTACACTGCAGGCAAAAGTAACACGAATGTGACCTGAAACTGGTTTCTTTCTAAGTCCGATTTCTGTTTACATTACAGCTAGAATGCGGCCTGTTTCCGGCTCCATTTTAAACATGCGCCAGCCCCAATGTAGCCAAAATGCGAGTCGCATGCACAGTTTGAGCAAGTTAACGTCTGTCCCACTGAACTCGAAAGCACCGCGGCGCGGCTGCGCCTCGCTTTTTGCCTGCTGCCCCCTCATCAGCAATATCGGGACAGCCACTTTGACATTGTTCCAGCGTTAAATGCACCAACTACCGCGGGATGTTGGTGCATTTACCTATTATTATTTATGTAAAAAAAATCTAAATCTTATTTAAGCTGTGGCTGGTCTTTCTGGCCGCATAGAATTTTTACTTTCACTTATTTGGATCAGATGGAAGGGGTTCAAAGGAGAAACCTCTTGCAAGTTTATAAACATTATTCAAATTTACTGAGGATAAAACAACTGTTTAGAAGCTACAGCTGAAGGAGTTTGGCTACAGCAGCTGCAGCACCGGGATGCTACTCCTCGTGGATCAGCTGCTGTGTGAAACGATTTCTCATCAAAAAAAGTAGATGACTACAAGATCTACATTATTCTAGATATAATTTCCTTCAGTGGGCTCAATAAAAACTTTATTTGCCGAGACCTGAGCTGAAAGTTATACCTAAGGAAGGCATTTTTACATGAGAACACATCTCAAAATCTGATGAACGACGAGGTCGGATATATATCCGATATGTGTTGCATGGCTGTTTACACAGCAGCCCCATTTGAAAAGATTAGATACGGATCGGATTTGGACTATCTCCTGATGTGGTCCAAATCGGATATGAAAAAAATTTGATCTGAAGTGGTTTTGGGTGTTTACACTGGCAAGAAGATATCCGATCTTTGTCACTTGAGGACAAAAAGGTCCGATATAGGCCAGTCTAAACAGGGCCCTTGAGTAATTATCTTTCAGCACATATTAGTGACCATGGATCCTTGTTCTGTTTTCTTGTTAGGTGAAAGAAGAGGCTTCTCCAGGTCGATCATCTGACACCCTGTATGTGGATCCTAGTGGTCTAGTTACTCTCACCACTCCTAACAGACTGGCTACCATATGTGTCCAGGCTATTCCATTACCAGAGGGTAAGACATGTTAAATGAAAGAAATGAAGTTGAACAGCTTTCCAAATGTTTTAATAGAAGGTAACTATCTGAGGAAGCCATTGGCTGATGTTGGTGATGAGACTTTTACCGTGGACAGTGGTATCCAGGGATAGCCCCACACTTACCTTTAAAACACCATAAAGCCTGCCGCACACCAGAGCTTTCTGCTGAGCTAAAAGTAAATTGAGATCGTTTGCTCACCAGAAAGCTCACCTTGTGCGCCTCATTTTCAGGATCCACTCACAGATGAAAGCATGTTCATGTCTGTAAGAATGTTGACCATTGACTGCCACCATCCATTCACAACGAACTGTTCCCATGTGTGTGTATGTGTGTGTGGGTGTGTGTTTATGTGTGTGTGTGTGTATATGTGTGTGTGTTTGTGTGTGTGTGTGTGTGTATGTATGCGTGTATGTATGTGTGTGTATGTATGTATGTGTGTGTGTGTGTGTATGTATGTTTATGTATGTATGCATGCATGCATGCATATATATATGCAGTATATATATTTTTTGTTTAACTTTTTTTTTCATGTATTTATTTTTGGACAGAAGTGACATGTTTGTTGGAGAGTAATTCAGATGTAATCCGTACACTGGAGCAGATAAACATGTCCCTAAGGGAGGGAAAGACTATGGACATCAGTCTCAGAACACGGGAAGCCATAGGTGGATTGAAGACCCAGCTAGAGAGCCTGTTGCAGGGAAGAAAGTGGAGGAATGCTGTGGAACATATCTGGGCTTTTGGCCCTCGCAGGTAAGGGATTTCACTGCTAAACAGTGTTTTTTATAAGTTATTTTACAATTGCCATTACTTAAAAAATTTGTGTACAATGTTAATAAAAAGAAAATGCAGCAATTCACAAAACTCATCAACCCATATTTTATTGATCCATAATCTGGTAATAATATCCAGTAACTACCAGGTTCTCTCCAAGTGGATCTCGGTATTTCTAAAACCCTGGCTATGGCCCTGTGTTTGTTCGGTCATTTATTTAACATTATGAACTTTGATGACTTGTTCCCAAGGCCAGTAAATTTAAGGGTTGCATCTCAAATAAGGAGTGTTGTGGAAAAAGTGACCAATAAGGCGAGGTCATGCTGGCTGATGGAGGAGTGACTATGACTATGAAGGAGAGTGAGCTCTCTACAGCTGCCTCCTCTGATAGTTGTACTGCATGAGCCAACTTCTGTAATAAACACCCTATTATACTTGGGCCAGCCTGGGATTCTTTAATCCGGGTTTAGAATGAGGGCTTGGCAGCATTCAGCGGACAGGTGTCTTGTGGACGGCGTAACTCGTACAGGCCACACCGAGGACGGGACAGCATTGATATCCCGGAATATCAGTCGAACACCACCTTGCTAATACATGACAAACAACGATGAATTGGTGACCACCAACGTCTCTGTAAAATCAGGACGCTGTAATATTATATTTTGATGGGCTAATGACTGTTCTAGGCATAGATTTTCTCCTGAGAAACCGGGACACGCTCATACAATGTTTCTCCTCTGAACTGAATACAGATTCTCATAAGAAATGGTGATGTCAAACACTGCGCCCCGAAAGCCCCAAAGAAAATGTTCAACTGCACAGTGATTTGGTCACTGTTATCTGCACGCAACAAGCTGCTGAGGGAAAAGCAGTCTCATATGACAAGCATGTCACAACAAAGCCACAATGTTGCGAAGAGCCTATAAATCATCCCCACCCAATGACGCAGGCAACAAAACAGACTGAGAATGCCAGTCGGGGTCATCCAGGGGTTAAACTATAGAGCCAGGACCCAATCATGGTTCATAATACCAGTGGAGATGCCGAAGAAAGCCCCTGCTATTTATCAAAGACTAAAATCAAATGCGACATATTCATTATTTCCTGAAAAACGTCAGTCTCCAGAGACACCTGAAGGAATGCATAAGAAACAACCTTACAAGCAGACAGTCAACGTCCAGAGTTGCAGACAATTTCATTATTTTGATTAGGTGGAACCCATGTCCTAATGACATGCTTTTTCAATTCGACTTACGATTTCTTGTCTCACGTGACCAACCATTATTTTTCAAGTATGTAAGATTTTCGTCTTCTTTTTATTTTTTTGGCCCTAGACATTTGAAAGTATTATATTGGGGAAATATAGACTTGAATAACAGATAAGCCTTTGGCCTCTGCTGCTGGAGAGCCAAATCCTTACTCTACTAGGAGATAGTCAGCGGACTATACAGTAGCAATGATGAGCTTGATTATTTATTTACCTATTTAGCAGGATAATTTTAAAGGCGATAGCTACAATTTTAACTCATCCTCATCAGTAGGTGACACATTTGTACAAGTTCGCTCTCACGGCTATTTATGTACGGCTATTTATGTACGGCTAATCGTACGCGAACAGGGGAAAGATGTGAAGCAAGGAGCCTTTTGTGGTTTTTTATGAAATCCTTTCCTTGTGCTTATAAAAAAACCACTTAGAGTACTGTAACAGTCTCCTTGTTAAACATGTTTAGATTGCCTGGATGAGTTAAAAGCAGAGTTTTCCAACTGGGATCAATAAAGGAAAAAATATTAACTAAACATCTGACTGCCGTCTAACATCCGTTAACATCCTTTTTATAGTTTATTTATTTTATTGATTATCATTTATAGTGATTTAACCTATTATGTCAATGAATATTAAAATCCTCTGTTCGTTTCAGTATCCAATTAGCCTAAGAGAGCACACGGCAGCTCACTATTTATTTTCCAGCCTAAAGGATATTCATCCAGCTCGAGTGAGGGCAATCCAGGTCTACAGAGAGGCAGGGGAGGCCTGGGGGCTGTTTTCTAGTAGATAGATCTCTTTTGGTAGTGTAATAAATTGAGCTAGTAATTTATATTAACTACCTGTTCAATTGAATTAAACTTTATTTCTATAGCGCCAATTCATTAATACGTCATCTCAAGGCGCTTCACTAAGAATCAGTTTAAGCAATCTGATTGTCATACATTCATATATACATACAGTACATACAAGCCAATTAATAACAAATAGCCTATGTAAGGAAACCAACAGACTGCATCGAAAAGAGTCTTCGATAAATCCCCTTCTGAGCAAGCTTGAGGTGGTGGGGAGAAAAACTCCCTTTTAACAGGAAGGCAAAACCTCCAGCAGAACCCAGCTCAAGGAGGCCATCTGCCTCGGCCGGTTGGGGGTGGAAACGACAAAAGGGGTGACCGTAAACAGAGGACAGAAAGAGAAAACCCGAAGTGAGGATAGAAAGAGAGTGTAGATAAAGAGGAGAGAAAGCCAGTGTAGAAAGAGAGAAAGGACAGGACTGAAAGAGAGCGTTGGTGGAGAGGAGAGAAAAGCTGTATAGAAAGAGTTAAAAAAGAGAGGAATTTAAAAAGAGGGTTAGTGGAGAGGAGAGAAAAACTGTAGAAAGAGAGTGAAGAATGGGGTGAGAGACCAAAAGTGTAAAAAGAGGAGTGAAAAAGTGTAGGAATGATATATATATATCTCCTTCTACATTGTATGTAAAAGGAAATATACAATCATGACACTTGATCCATTGAGATCTGCTGAGAGAGGAGAAATATTTTAATAATGGCAGTACTGTCATATGGTTATGCATGAGAGATGATGATACATAAGAGGTGCTGTGCTGTTAGGATTTGTTATTTATTGCTTCTTTTGTGCCACGGAAACATACAAGTCTTTCAGCTCTTTATCACTCAATCCTTGAATAAACACAAATTCAATCAGACCAATTTATGAAACAGAAACAACCTTCAATGTCGCTTTCTGGTTGACATTAGTTATAACTTAAGTTATGAAAACTCTTCTGAAAACTTTCTATATATACAGTGTTTCCTCTACAAAACTTTGTAGCTGTGGCGGCACCAAAGCTCAGGCTGAATGATTCGCCTGTACATTTCATATTAATCCATATTAGACATATCTGTCTGTAGAAGATATGTAGTTTGGGGAGCACTCTGTTTATATGTGTGAATGTGTGTGTGTGTGTGTGTGTGTGTGTGTGTGTGTGTGTGTGTGTGTGTGTGTGTGTGTGTGTGTGTGTGTGTGTGTGTGTGTGTGTGTGT
>JAVQJG010262594.1:0-10703 GCA_036024015.1 Craterocephalus amniculus
CCCGACGAGATGTCCATCCTCATTGAAGAAGTGTGCAAACATAAAGGAATGCTGTTTGTTCACTACAAGAATATGCTTTAAAGCAGCTATGATATCTTATACGAGTATGACGTGTAGACGCCTTCATATAGAGTGGCGGATGGAGATGAGCTTAAATGACACCTTCCAGGACCTGACAACCGTAATGTCGGGGGTCTGGAAATGTGCCCGATCTAGATGTTGTTTTGGCAGCTGTACATGCTGTAAAAACAAGGTAACCACCAAACGTTTGTTTAGTATCTGTTTGATTTTCTGCCTCAATGCAGAGTTGATACACAATGAATTTGTAATTACAGATGTAAAGTCTTTGAAAATCTTGAAGAGTGGTGATATTTTTCACTATCCTTTCCAGTGAGATGAGTGTCATGTGTTTGACCTAGAAAATAACAAACACCAGCTGCAGAGGAAAACGAGAAAAACTGCAGATAGACTCTTCAGATCAAAAACGCTCTTGTCCTGAGGCAACCGTGCCCAAGTTTACTTTTACGACGACTACGAGATATGAAAATCCACAGATGTCAGTGCCATTTGGCACAAGTAAATTTGCTGTTAAAGCAATATCTCTTGATGTCAAAATACCTCCATGTTCATGCTACAGTTATATTTTGGCAGTCAAACATAATCCCTTCATAACATTGCATTAAAATAACCTACAATATTTTTTCTTCAACTATATGCTCCTAGCATAGGCAGTGTCTGTATTATACTCTCAATCATCTCTTTGAAATAATGTTTTTGTTTGTTTTCTTAAAGTTTCAAACGCATTCCTAAAATGTACCTGACTCTAAACCACTAGTTTAGGATGGTTAGTTTGAGGTACATTGAACATGAAAACATTTGTAGAGACTCCTGCTGCATCTACAAGCTGGTATTTAGTGCAGCTGGAAGTTGTTAGCACCCTGGTTAGTGTTTTAAGACACTACGATGGTGATTGAGACTGGGAAATAAAAATTTAATAAAAGAAGTTGATCATCCAGTGGAAATTAAAACTTTGGACTTTAAAACCTACAGCTCACAAAGAAAAAAAAGTAATATGGAACATTCAATACGGATTACATACACAGGCTGATCCAGTTCATTTGGCATTATTTGACAGAATCGGTGTGCTGACAGATGTATTACAAAGAAGTTGTGAGCGGCAGATTTCTATCATGTGCATCCAAGCAGAATGCAGAATGTCACGAACCAGCTCATCCAAGAATGTGGGAGGATTTGTTTGGTGGCTGTAGACTGTATCGGTTCTACAGTAGGCTACTTGGTGTATTCAACTATAACTGCAACATTTCCTGCAGCACCATTCTGCTATTCACATTTGTGGAATTCCTTGGTATTATTATTATTATTATCATCATCATCATCATCATCATCAACATCAACATCATCATTATTATTATCATTACCGTTATTGTTATTATTCCTATTAAACAAATAGAATTCCCATCAAGGCATACAGTAGTACACTTTAAACTTAGTATGTTTGTTCTGTCATTGACATTTATCTTTTGTGGCAAAAATATGTTTGTTTCTGCATGTGGGCTGCAAACAAAAGCTTCCACCTGTGTAAAACAGTTTTGGGCTGCATTACACAATAGGTATGTCAACTGTGGTTTCGTTGCTGTTTAAGAGATATGTGTTATTGTGTAAAAGGGAGGATGATTTCAGAGTGGTAATTACAAGAATCAGTTTGATTAAATGACAATGTGAGTAGCTGTCAGGCTACAGTCTACAGTACAACACAGGCAGAAACAGGTTGAACCTGTTGACACACTGGCACAGCAGGAGTGTGAATTGATGAAAACTGAATTGCTTTCTAAACACGACAATCTGATAGTACAATATGACACATTACAAAGCTCCTCTTTAAAAGATTAATTTACTGTTTCACAACTGTTACGTGTAAAATGTAAATAGAGCTTGTTTTTGTTTGTTTGTTTTTTTAATAAACCAAACCTAGTCATACCTTAAACATACAAATAATTTATGGATTTAACTATCTTTTAAGATTAATTTCTTTCAAGATTCAGAGAACCTGGAGAACTCGAGGTATGCATGGTAGAAAGAAGTTCAAATCTATCGGTGAATGGCCATGATTTAGTGACTCATGGAGCTCTGCAATCAAAACAGACATTATTCTGTTGTGAAAATCAACACAGGGGCATCAGAGTTGGTCTTTCTGTGTGTTTCTTTCACACTGTTCAGTTGTTATTAACATGAATTAAGGAAAACTCTCCTGTGGTCCAGTTTGATAATTAAAAGTTCCTTTTGGAAACCAAATTTTAGGCAAACACATGCTTTAAAAAATAGAAATAATGAAAACGAAGTTCAAATTATTCAAAATGTTTGCATTAAGCTGTTGAAATGTTGGGTTTTTTAATGATGTACTCTACTGATCACTGTGCACCCTTCTTTGTTTTGTACTTATTTAAGGTCAAATTAATGTCATGTTGTAATGCTTTAAAAAAAAAGAAAAGGAAAAAGGAGTAATACAGTGTTCCAAATGGTCAGAATTAAAATTATATGAAGTACAATAAGTGCAACATTTTTATTTCCACTGATACAAGCTGGATCCAGCATGATCCCAGTCGCACCTTAGCGCTGAGCTCTGCTAAAAATATGAAACTGGTCTATTTTTGATGGACACTGCATCAGCAGTTCCTAAATTCATCATAAAATCAAGAATCAAGATTAAAGAATCATTTTCTTCAGCTGCACTTGGTTTAAGGTAAAGTAAGACAAAAATAAATAAAAGATTAGAATGGCCAAGACATAGTGCTTGTGATGGCTCTGTATGCAGCCACACATGGGTGGTAAAGTGCACCTCACACATACGACTTATTATATGATTTACAGATTAAAATGTAGTTTATTTGGTATCAGTTAAAATGAAACACTTTATATTCTGAAATTTTTTGCACACATTTTAGTTTATATTGTGTTGTCATGCACTCATTTTATTTGTTTGAGTTTCTGCAGCTGCTCCAGTCCTGGGCTGATGAACCTGCAGGCGGTCACAGGGCGGAGCCAGCTAAATTGGACCAGACTACCATACATCATGGAAGGGGGGAATTAGAATTTGCTTTAGTTAGTCTCTGTTTGTTTCTTGTGTTTCACCCCTTGTGTTTATTTCTTTGGGCTGATCAGCCACTTTAAATTCCCACCTTTTTGTTAGTTAGGGCAGTTTGTTTGATTTTGGTTTCAGTTCTTCGGGTACAGTTCTGTTACTTTGACCTCTTTTATAGGCCTATGTTCTAATATTTTTGCATATTATCTTGATTTTTTTGGGGTTAAATAAAAACCCTTGTTTTTCCAAACTTAAAATCTGTGCCTGCCTATTTTTCACTGCTCGGTCCATCACAGTGCTTATCCGTTTATCTGCAATTGTTATCATTACTGTGACGTTCTCAGATGAGTCATTAATGGACACTTTGAAGTCATTAATTGTTCACCTTATGCTCGTCATTCAGCTGCACATGGTTCAGGCAGAGGTATGTAAACCGTACCATATACAGCAAAGTAAGCACAGCCAATTACTATGCGTTCATGGGAAATGTAGTGATAGAACAGCCAGGATAAATCACCAAAATTGTTTGCTTCATTCATCTGCTAATTGGCCAGTATGTTGTCATTTATACCTACCAAATTCAATTTTTGCCCATATTTTCCCATCTTAAAAGGTATAAATTTAGATCCCCGGAAATAGCTGAATAGCTGGACGGAGCTGCATCCTCCAATTTAAGAGAGGAAAACTGTTGATCAGCTCTGCTCATCATATCAGAAATACTGGATACTTATACCAAACCAACCATTCGTTGGTGTACATATGTTTTAGTACATTTCCATTTGATTGAACAGAAATTCACAAAGCAAAAATTCTGTTCTTGTTTTTAATTTGTTCACATGTACAGAGCTTGAACACATGAGCTCTGAATACACCTGCCTGCTTGTCTTACAAAACTTTACCAGTAGCTGTTTATCTCTGGGCTAATTATGTGGACCGAGTAGTGCCTTCTGACATCTACTGCAGCCACTCACGTGTGCATGTTTGAACACAATGCTGCTCCCACTTGTGTGTTTATGCACAATCTAGAATGACAGATTGACAGGTCCCTCCTGCAGGGTTTTCTGTCATGTAGAAATAAGAAGTACAGACAATAAGTGAGGCAGTGAGCATGACTCAAGGAAAAATCTTACAACCCTCCCCAGTTCCCCACTTATACTCAACATAATGTAGATCAGAATAATTCCTGACACTCTGCAGGAAGCATTTTCTCTCAGGTAATGATGATTAAGTTCTAAATTACTAAGGGGCAATGACCCGTGATTTGAAAGGAAAATTACTCTTGGTCTTCCTGGTGTTTATAAGTTGTTTTTCATCTACTTACCTGCACAAAAACTCTGCTATGTTTTTTGCACAGATGGATCCAACTAACACATTTAAGTAGAATGTATTTAAAGTCAGCTTTAAATCTTGATTTCTAATTATTTCTACAAATTATTTCTACTTATACTTCATTCATCATTCTAATGGGAAGTTTCAAAAATTCTAAATGGTATTATATTTATTCCATTTTTTTGCATAAACCTATGTCTAATCCCAGTTCTTTTCATCCTGTCTTAAGTTCACATTCTCTGAGTCATCTTTTCTTTAAGGGTTGAGGTCAGTATTAATCTAGACATTCAAATGACCCCCAATAATTCAAAATGATTAAATGACCACTATTTATTGTAAGGCCTCTTACTTAATATTGGGGTATGGCCATGTGATTAGTCCATTGGGAGGAAATGGGTCTTTAAACTGATCTTTAAAAGCCATTTCTTCATAAAATGGGTTTTGTTGTTGTTGGTTTGCAGCTCTTAGATCATTTAATTTGTTCAATTTACTTTGTGACCCTGGAGCTTTTTCTTTTTTTTGTATATATTGTATTCCAAGGAATAAAGGAAGGAATAAGGAATAAACCGACTTTTTAAGAACATTATGAAACCTTAATCAAAGAAAACCATGTTTCCGCATTTAAAATGCTCCCAAAAGTAATCAGATCTAATAGTAACATGTGAAAACTGCTTTCAAGAACCAGAATGAACTTTTAACCGTACATTGTTTTAATTTACTTAACTTGCATTTTTGGCAAAGCTCTTACAGTTTGCAGTACAGACCAAATCCACAGAACTGATAACTAAAAGACACAAAAGCATCAAACGTGTTAAAACCGTTCAAACCACAGGCATATGTCAACACGTTTGACTTTGGAAGCCATTCAGCCTTAATTGAATTCAGCAGCATCGCACACGATCACAAACTTTTTACTAGTGTCAGATGATCTTTGTGCAAAGCTTTCCAACACCTATTACGCTTTTCCGACATGCCCAGGCTATCACTGTCCCTCATTACATCCATGCATGTAGTTTAGCACGTGCAGCTCACCAAGATGGATATAGATTCATAAAACATTTACCATGCTACTTACACCTTCCTTCGTAACGCAAACAGAAGCAGGGTGTAAGATATCCCTATGAATCTTTCAGAGTGGAAATAATGTAAGCTGTCCATCGGGAAGACCAACATTTATCTTTCAAAGGATGAAGGTAGTTTTAATTTGTTTGTACTTTACATTGATATTAAAGCAGTTTCAGGAAGATAAGTTATTTCATGAACTGATGCATAGCCTAATCCAGTATTTCTGTACTTGAAGAGAATTCAAAATGACTTTTTTAGCATTCTGCAGCCATCATTTTCTTATATTACTTTCCCTAAGTAATTTAAAAAAGCCTTTTTTAATCTCTTTTCAACTTTTATGTGGGTCCTGGCTGAGATTTTTTAAAACCACAACTCTACTTAACTGTGAAATTAAAAACGTTAATAATTGCAGACTATTCACAGTCAGCGTCCAAATCTTCTCAGGGCTTGAAAATCCTTTTGTAAACATTATTTTCTGTCTCTTTCCCTTCATGTTAAACGTGGATTTAACAGGTGAAATCAAAAGGAAACGAGGGCTTTCACCTGGATTCACGGAGTCTTTTGATTTCATGAGAACAGCATGTTGTTTTTGTGCTCTCTGTGTGGATACAACAAACAGACATTGTGCGTGAAGGAGCCTGGTTTTCTGGCCAGCGCAGAGTGTGTGAACAGCGCATTTTGTTTTGACTAGCCCCGTGAGAGAATTGTTGCTCTTCCAGTGAGGCTGCTCATGTGTGTTGATGGAGGCACGTTAAGAGTGTCAGTCTTGCATCACGCTGACGCCCTTGCTTTAACTGTTATTACTGCTCCACTGACACTTTGACACTGCATTCGAGTTGGGATAAGTGTGTGTGTATGTGTGTGTGTTTTAGGTCCATTTCTGCATGACTGTGGTTTGTCATAGGGCACTCTCTGTGTTTGGTGTGTGTCTGTGTTTTAGAACCTGGTCTTGTCAGTGTGACATTGTGTCAAACAGGCAAAACATTTGACTTGAGGCTGTAATACCACCGAGTGAATCCTCCATTGTTTTCGTGCAACTGGGATTAAGCAGCCATTCGAAGTCAGTGAACTCCTACTAAATAGTTTTAAAGGTTATTACTATCCTGTTGAGTCGAGTTGTTATTATTGGACTCCACATCAGCTTTGTGCAATCAAAATAAAGAAAAAAAGCCAGCAGATTTGTTTGATGTTACTTTTAATTCAATTGCAACCTGCTTTTTTGTCTGACTTTTGTTTGGTTATTAGTAAAACAAGGCAACTTGTCCCATGATGGAATAATTACCTGACAGCATTTTCTCCTGATTGTTAATCTTTAAGAAAGCCTCTCTTAAACCACTTGATGTCTGTAAGCCTAAAAGTGTGTACCCATACTGGTTCCCAAATGAAACTCTATGCAATATGTAGCAAAACCTATGAACCATTGACTGCATATGAAAAATCAACCAAATGAAACAAAGAAAGTATTACATTATATAGTCAATTTAAATGGAAATTTATGTCACAGTACTGTCAACAATAAAAAACAAGATGACATTACATGAAAAAATTCACACCTCAATATAGAAATCAGCATCAACATAAAATCCTTAAAATAACATTTAAAAGTGCAAACTCATCATGAAATAAAGAATAGTCCAATGTGGTTGAGCTCAGCTGGGGTGTGAAATAAATCAGCGATTATAATTAAAATTTCTGTTACTGAGGCCAGTGTCCTACGGCAGTGAATTCTAGACTTTTTGATCTACAACCCCCAAGACCTACATTGGTGTTTGTGATTGCATGTTTGACAGGCCCAATCCCATTTCACTCCTTGGCCCTAGCACTTGTCCCTACCCCTCCACTTTGCATGTTCACATGTAGGGGTAGGGTGTCCTAATCCCTGTTAGGACTGAGGGGTAGGGGCAAGTGAGTTACATATCCCTTCAAACAAAGATTTTTCAGGAGCTCGCTTCAAACTAAGGGAAATGAAAAATCACACAGAATGGCTGCAGCACAGAGTGCACAGAAATACACAAATGCAGTATTTTCTCGATTAATAATGTTTTAAAATGCACAACAACCGTTGTATTGTTTAGATAAACACTATTTCAATGTGTAGTGATCAGTTTCATCATAAAATGCACATGAAAAAAATGCGGTATCTAGCATAGTTCCTCAGTTGAGGGCTCAGTAAAGTTAACATCAGCTGGCTGAACACTACGCATGTAAATATAAAATCCTTTTATTTTGCATATGGTTGTGGCTCAATATCGCATGCATTTTTACTTTGGATGTGTTTTATGCAGACTGTAATTGTATGCTTGTTGTGTGTTTAAATTTTATTTACGGACTTTTATTGGCCATGGACATAAGTACAAAGGCGTGCAGCTCCACTCTGCTGTATGTCCCCCTTCTCTACTAGGTTGCCGAATTGGTGGATAATTAGGATCCCTTATTATAAAAACAGGTAGAATCTATCAGCTAAGAGCACAGATTGTAAAATGAATCGACGTACCTTAAAACCACGAGACACATAGGTTTCTACTGAGCTGAAAAGAAGCTCAGTGGGAGGTTCCCCCATCTCCATCTTGGTACTGTTAAAAGTCTTGTGACTCCTGGAATACCCAAATACACACAAGGATGCGCTGAGAGGGGGGCTGTGAGCGAGGGGAGGGATGATCGACATGCATCAAACTCTGAGCTACGACCTTACAAAGCTAATCCAAAGCGGGAGCGAACCAATTAAAAGAGGAAGGCGAGTTAAAGATAAGGGACACTGTAAGCCGGCTAAAAACCACGGTTGTGCTACTCTTGGTCTCGTTCTCCTGGATATCCTGTCAATCAAATGGACACGCCCCTAATTATAAAGAATTTTAGGATTAAATAACATCTAAATGAATAAGGTAGAATTTTTTTCACTCCCACTGCAGTTTTCATGAAGGTAAACCTGAAAAGTTTTTTTGAACCAGGCTGTAAACATGTTTAATTTTAAGTTAAGTTGACCTTTTTAATGTGGTAGTTAATGGCAAATTGCTGTGTTTTGCAGCCAGCACCTAGCAGATGAAGAGGGAACTGCAATTCTTGGCACTTCCACATAAGCTTCATGATTCTAAGACGAAGGTTGCCACTTGGCTAGGAGGAATCCACTGGGCATGTCAACCTGCTCTCAACTCCTCAGACAAGAGTCACACAGTGCTACAGCATAGATGAAGTGTGGACAACCCGCAACAGAATGACAGAGGGGATCAGAAATTACAGCAAGTAAAGGGACGAGAAATAGCCTGTTTGGATAGTGTGAGAAGAAGACAGAAGACAAGTTGTTCCTAACGTTTTGATTGCTGACAGCGCTCCAGAACAATGGACCAGTGGGACCAGAAGCAGCAGGAGAAACTGTCACAACAGTGGCTCAATATTCAATGTTTGACCCGAAGGAAGGAGGAAGGGCAGGATAATGCATGGAGCAGTAACACTTACCCTCGCTGTTAATCACATTGACTCGAGGCAGGAGTGCTGTGGACAGGGGTGTACAGAGGACTAGGTGCCACGCTACTCTTCCCTTTCTGGTTGGAGAGTTTTATCCAAGATTTTTTGGCACTAGAGGGCTTTATTGAAAGCAGTTGGATAGGAAAGGGGGATGTAAAACACAAACATGGAGTCACACGCAGCAAAGGGAACCAAGGATGGGCTTTGAACCTGGGCGGGTGCATAAAAGTAACAACAAGCAAAAATCAATCATTTCTAGGTTGAAAAATTAAAAATGTCCAATGTGAATCTCTAGATGTGTAAATCCATCTGGAACATAGCATGACGTCACACACCGTCGTTTGCAAGGTTGATCTCCTTCCGTGTGCATGTTCATGAATGTGAAGCTCCGCTTCCTCCATGAACTGAGCGGAGGCCCTCCCTCCCTTCACGTACAGCCAGCCGCACCGCGTTGAAGGGAATGGCGGAAGTTAAAAGCGTTCATTTGGAAATGACCGGGAACACATTTCACCACCCAAAGAGCCTCATTAAATGGCAAAAAAACCGAGTAAAGCAAGGGACAAAGCGAGGATAAACTAAATGAGCGCTGAGAGAATGAGAGAAGTTACGATTCGCTCGGAGCTCGTGCTCCTTCTCCTGGATCGGTAAGGAACCGTCATTACTTCGATCTGGTGTTACTGCAATGAAAGCTTCTTCAGACTTGCTCTGGAAAGCAATAAGGTTGCAATTTCACTTTATCACAAAGCAATATCACTTTTTGCCCCTTTAAGGAACTATGTTTTCTGCCTATGGGGAAGCTGCTCAAACAGTTGATCTACACAGTGTCCCTTATCCCATGTTTTAATTCCGTTTTAAATCTTGACAAGAGAGATCATAAAACTCTTTATCATAACTGAACTGCTCTGTCTGTGTTGGTGTGGCCTGGGGATCTCCCTAAAAGTCACAGCTTGTGACATCAACATGATGTGACCATGAATAGGCATTGTTTACATACAGTGCCAAATATTTGAAAGATGCAAGCTGTTTTGAAGAGTTGTCATGCATCATGACAGGAAAGGGGTTGTGCAAACTGTAAGTTGCATGGTGTGGTGGCTGTAGCTATTGCTTCGACAGTTGCAGGAGCCATCTGAAGGGTGAAAGTTCTCACTCTGCATGCATGAGTTCTCACCTGATAATTCAGTTTACTCCAACAGTCCAAAACATTTTAAACGTAGCTTTGGAGTCAGAATGACCATGTACTGTATGTTTGCCTGTCTCCTTACTGAACCTTTGAAGTACTAGTGATCTGCCAAGGTGCATTCATTCATTCATTTTCTGTACCGCTCAATCCATTTGGGTCGCGGGTGGGCTGGAGCCTATCCCAGCATTTATTAGGCTAGAGGCGGGGTACACCCCGGACAGGTCGCCAGTCCATTGCAGCCTGCCTAGGTTATACCAACCTATTTCTCAAGGGTAGTTAATATAGGATCCTGTACACCCTAAACAGGGTTTTTTTTATCAACCTTTCTTGGCTCCTATGTCCAATCTGCCTGGACAAGTCCACTGCTCTGTCTGCTGCACACAATGGCTACATAAAGGCTGAATCCCAATGTTTCTCCTACGCACAACCACTAGCCCTAGCTCACTATCACTAGCCCTCACTCACTATCACTAGCCCTAGAAATGAAGCCACAAGGGGTTGGGCCTTTGTAACCTTCCCTATGGCCCTGTCCCAATACACCCCCTAGCCCAACCCCTAAATTTTGCA